>RJWM01015039.1:0-48590 GCA_004363535.1 Dasyprocta punctata
GATTTTCAGATTAGGTATTGATGATCTTCTGCATTTCCATGGAATCCGTAGTAATCTCTCCCTTTTCATTCCTTATTGCATGTATTTGAGTTTTTTCTTTCTTTTTCTTGATAAGGTTACCTAGAGGTTTATCAATTTTGTTTATCTTCTTAAAGAACCAGCTCTTCAATTCATTAATTCTTTGTATTGTTTTCTTACTCTGAATTGCATTGATTTCTGCTCTGATTTTTATAATTTCCACTCTTTTATGAGCTTTGGATTTGACTTGCTCTTCTTTTTCTAGAAGCCTGAGGTATACCATTAGGTTGTTTATTTGTGCTTGTTCTGTTTTCTTTATGTGACAATTCATTGCTATTTATTTCCCTCTTAGAACCACTTTCACTGCATTCTACAAGCTTTGCTATGTTGTATCTGCATTTTCATTGAATTTTAGGTATTGTTTAATTTCTTCTTTAATTTCACCTGTAACCCATTGGTTGTTAAAGAGGTTATTATTTAATTTCCATGTGTTTATGTAGGTTTTCAGTTTCTTTTGCCATTAATTTCCAATTTCAGTGCACTATGATTAGATAATATGCATGGGATAATTTCAATCATTTTGCATTTACTTAAGCATGTTTTCTGGGCTAATATATGGTCTATTTTAGAGAATGTCCCATGTGCAGCTGAGAAAAATGTGTATTTTGATGTTGTTGGGTGGAACACTCTACAAACATCTAGTAAGTCCATTTGTTCACAGGTTTGATTTAATTCTGCTATTTCTTTGCCAACTTTTTGTCTAGTTGATCTATATGTTTGTGACAATGGGTTATTCAGGTCACCTGCTACAGTTGTTATTGTGTATTTGGTTTTTCATGTCTGTTAGTGTTTGTCTTATATAGTTGGGTGCCCCTGTATTTGGTACATATATATTTATGATTGTTAGCTTTTCCTCTTTAATTTTTCCCCTAACAAGTCTGTAGCGACCTTCTTTATCTCTTTTGATCATTCTTGGTTTGAAGTTTACATTGTCCACAAACAGAATAGTTATGCATGCTTTTTTCTGGGTTCCTGTCTCATGGAATAATGTTTTCCATCCTTTGACTTTTATCCTTTGACTATGAGTTTCCTCTTGAGTCAGATGTGTTTCTTGTGTACAGCATATTTGGATCCTGTTTCTTGATCCATTCTGTCAGCCTAATTCTTTTAATTGGTGAGTTGAGGCCATTTACATTGATGGATACAACTGGTATGTACTGGCTTAATTTTGTCATGTTATTTTCCTGTTGTTGGCTTCTTGCTTTTCCCCCTCATTTAACTGCTTGCCCCGACTGGTGGTTTCTTTCTATTGTTGTTCTGGGAATTGTAGTTATTTTTGGCTCTCTCTAGTAAGTCTTTCAGTATCCTTTGGGCTGGCTTGGTAGACATGCATTTCTTCGGTTGTTTTTTGCCATGGAAGTATCTTATTTCTCCATCAGTTTTGAAAGAAAGTTTTGCAGCGTACATCAATCTGGGTTGAAAGCTGTTTTCTTTCAGGGCTTGAAATACTTCACTCCAAACTTGTATTAACTTGAAGGTTTGTGCTGAAAAGTCTACCGTGATTTTAATGGGCTTTCCTTAATAGGTGAGTTGTGTCTTTTCTCTAACAGCTTTTAGTATTCTGTACATCTGTGTTTTTATGTTGTATGTCTGGAATCAATTATTATATGTCTAGGTGTAGATTTATTTTGGTTATGACTGTTTGTCATTCTATATGCCTCACTTATCTGTTTATCTTATTCTTTTCCCATTTTTGGTAAATGTTTCACTATTACTTCTGCGAATAGTTTTTGTAAGTCAGTTGTGTTGACTCCTGCACTTTCATTTATGTCTATCAGTCTTACATTTGTTCTTTTTGCATCATCTTGAAGCTGTTGAATTGTTATTTTATGCTCCCTTGTCATTTTTACAGGTTCTTTCCTGTCTTGATTGCTAGCTGTGATCCTGTCTTCAAGGTCTGAAAGTCTATCCTCAGTCTCATTTAAGCCATTTCACCAGCTTTGATTGGAGTTTTATTTCCTGAATATCTCTTTGAATTTGTTTCATGCATTCTATTTCTTTCCTAAGTTGTTCATTCAAGGTTTCCATCATTTTTCCATGCTCCTGTATGTTTTTAAATCTATGTCTCCTCTGGCTATGCTGAATAATTCCTTTGCTAAGGTTGTCATTTCTTTCTTTACCTGAGAGATTATTTCTAATCTGATTTTCTCCATAGCTTCATGGATTTGTTTCTTTATTTCACTTACTATATTTTCAGAAGTTTCAGGTGTGTGACTTCGAATGTCCTCTCTTTCAATGTCCCCTGTACTTGTTCCTGATGGACTGGATATCTGAGATTGTGTTTTGCTTTTTCGTCTTGTCATTTTCACCTCTTGGGTTAATATTTTGGTCTTTCAATGCCACTAATCTCTAGTGACTGTAGTATGTGTCTTAGGTCTTACTGTCTGGGTGACTTTTGTATAATTGCTGAGTCCCTCAATGAAGAGGAGGGGTCATTCACCTGGATTCCTCCTGCAGGTCCTGTTGGGTGAGTCTTATATTCTCCCTAGGCTGACCAGCCTAGGAATATTGATGTAAATCAACCCTTAGCTCTTATTGTTACTGTGGCTTTAGGTTGTTCCATGCTGCCAGATTTATCTGGCTGTATTGTGTGCCTCAGCTGGGACCCTACTGTGTCACTAGGAGTCTCCTAGGCCCTTTCAAGTACTTCCAGGTTGGGGGAAGCCTTGTCAACTCTCTCCTCAACCCACCCAGTGTTCTCTGTATGGAAGAAAGACATACCCACACTCTTGCTGGGCTTCCAAAGTCCTACAGCAAAACGGGAGGGCTTGTTGCTGCTCCTCCTGACCCAGTGAGCTCCTCTACTTGAGGAGGAAACTCACCACACAGTTTCAGGCCCACTAAAGTCCTCTATGTGGGTGAGGCATTGCTGAGGCTTCCACCAACCCACCAGGATTCTGCAAGTGGTGGACAGATTGCTAGTGGTTCCTGGGCTTTCAAGGTCACCGGGGTGGAAGGGGAGGTGTTGCTGACAATGATCTGCTGGCTGCAGATCCTCCAGGGTTGGGGTAAGGTGTTTCTGGCCATGGTACTCCCACCTTCTGCAGGGTTTCCAGAGTGGGAGGAGGGGTTTCCAGTGAAGATCTACCTGCTGGCTGCAGAGGTCTTTGGGGTGGGGGGAAGTCCCAATATTACGTTAGAGGGTTGCTCTCAAGTATTTATATGATCATTGGAATTTTTGTTTCAAGAAAGTCAGAAATGAATGGAAAACTAACAATTTATGAACATATTCTTCATGGTATAGCCAAATCTCAGCTTTCTTCCTGCAAGTAATGTTGATTGATAAGTAAAGGAACTTTCTATTATCCTATAATTCCATAGAGAAAACTACAGAATATGAAAGGTTTCATTAACCTGATTAAATAGTGCCCCTTACAAAATAGAGATGCATTTTACTTCCCTGGACATCAGTATTGTTTTCTGGAAAATGGAACCATTGTCCCGCCTAGTTTGTCTCACACAGCTGCCAGAAGGGGTGCAGTAAAAGACCTGGCTGACACTGCACATGGAAGTGTATAATGCCACTGAGACAACCACCAACCTACGTGTAGTGGCCCATTAGAAGGAAGCTATACACAGGGCCCTTCTGGTCAGTGTTTAACAGGAAATGATCTATTTTGTATGATTGTGTGGGAAAACTGATGATAAGGGAAATCATCAGCCTTTGAAATGTTCATCAGCCTTAGTAGAATTAGGTTTCTGGTCCATCCCTATACAAGCCTGGAAGTGAGATTCATAAAGATGAGGCCACATCACCCATGGAAGCGTTTGTGCACTAAATGAAGAGCTCTAAGAGAGGGAGACAAGATGAAGTAACAGACCCAATTCCTCTAAGAAGCAGCCTTCCATCAACCATAGCATTTTGGATTAGACTAAATATTCTTTGAGAGTTATTATCGTAGAGTATGCACTTAGCTTAGTTACACAACTTCTCGGAACCTCAGTGTCCTCATCTGTGCAACAGGTCTGTCTTGGGAGCTGCTGGGAAGATGAAATGCATTGATGGATGTGGAGGGACACACGGTTCCCGACCTAGAGAGATGTTGGATTGAGTAGTTTCACTCACTGCCCTCTTGCAGCTCTGAGGCTAACCACACTACAGTACATGGCTTTATTTTCAGATGGATAGAAGCTTAGAACCAGAGAGAAATTTCAATATCACACATTTTGTTTTGGATTCTGACCCTGAATTAAACCTATATGCCTGCCCACACTTTGAAGATAGCATGTTCTGTGCTTTGGACAAGACTTAGCCTATCTCAGAGCCTCCATTCTGCAGTGAAAGCTGGGTAATTTCTCTGCACATTTCCCCATTAGCTCTAACAACCACATAAGCCACTGGGTGTAAATACTGGGCTTATGAGATCAATCATTTATTTGGGGGTTTACTATATACCATAAGAGCATTTGACATTTGTGAACTCACAGTCCTCCATACAACCCCCTGAAATGGACTTTTTCACAATTCCTAGTCTTTAGAAGTGGAACCATAGCATAGGTAAGTTAAATAATCAAGTTTAGGTCACAAAAGTGAAGTCTTCTAAAGCCAGAACCAGGGAATTTAGCTCAGACTCTGATGCCTTTTTGCAAAACTACCCATTTTAAATTAGCCATTCATTAAGCCCCACTTAGCAGCAATAAAACTGAGTCTCAGACATACACCAAGGGCCTCAGAAAATTGTCAGATCCATGCCTCATACCCAAGGCTTTCTGCCACTGATACCTGTTCTCTTGAACACCATGGGAGAAGATTCCTTGGCCAGGAATGCTGTCCCAGCTGAAAAACCAATGACCACTTTGAGTCAGGCCCTCATCTCTGATCTTAAATCTTTTCTGATTGTGGTTTATCTTTTTTATTGTATTACTTTGTGGTTTATTGCTTTTCAATTTCTCCTCAGTTTTTTGAGACACGGTTGCATTATTAGCCCATACTGGCCTTGAACTCAGTATGTAGCACCTATGCTGGCCTCAAATTCATGGCGATTCTCTTTTTTTAAAATTTTCTTTTAAAGGGAATAAAACCAATCCAAACAAAACACAATAAAGCAAATCAGAACAAAACAATGCAAGCAACACAGGACTTCAAATCCAGGCAACAGGAAATCAAAAATAGCTACCATAATGTCTCTCATTTCCTTCAAAATAGCTGTCCATACCATCACACACAATAAAATCCAACAAAACAAAACAGAATAAAACCAATCAAAACAAAAGAATGAAAGCATTACAGGACTTCAAAACAAGACAATAGGAAATCAACAATGGCTGACATAATGTCTCTAGTTTTCATCAAAATAGCTGTTTAAAACTCCACATAAAATAAAACCAAACCAAACCAAACAGTGGTTTATCTTGTTCTAGGAGAGTTCCCCACCTCGCTGACGGCAGAGCGGGCTGAGGGGAGGGCGACTGCAGGTGAGCACACAGATGTGTCTATTTTAGATTTATGAGATGCTAAATCAAGTTCCCAAGGAAGCAGATTAATCACAAGAAGTTATTTTCCTTTTAATTAAAAATATTATCAACAATGGCTCTGGCCCTGCTGATTCTCAGAGCAGACAATAAAGGTGAACAGAGCAAGTGAGCAATATTAATTTTCCCCAACTAATTTAAAGATAATATCCGTAAGATGTGCCAACAGCTCATAAGTATGTTTGTGTGTCAGGTGGTGCTTTGCCCCTGGGCTCTGTCTGAGTTTCCTCTGTCTTTTCCTTTTTACTTTTTTGGCATCCTCATGGAAGGAGAAATGTAAAACACAGGACAACAGATGCCACTAGATGCAAACATACTTGTTAGGAAGGACAGTCTTCAGGGAATCTGGCTGAGGAGAAGCACTTTTCAGCTGAAGACTGAGAGACTACATTTTTTAAATGAGTTTTTAGATTCTGCTTTAAGTTTATGTAATCATAGTTTTTGTACTGAATTATGTGCTCATATAAATTCATGTGTTGAAAACCTAACTCCCAGTACCTCACAATGTGACTGTATTTGGATAAAGTCATTAATTTAAAATGAGACCATTAGGTTTGTCCCTAATCTAATATGACTAGTGTGTTTCTGAAGAAGAGAAGATTGGGACACAGAGGCATATAGGGGGATGACTTTGTGAGGACACTGGGAGAAGACAGCTATAAGCTAAAGACAGAGCTCTCAGGAGACATCAACCCTGTGACACCCTGATCAGGAGCTGAAAGGAAATAAATCTCTATTTTTAAACTACTCAGTGTGTGATATATTTTGTCATGACAGCCCTAGCAAACTAATACACATGAGACGGCCTACTTCATTCCCAGTCCAAATATATTTAACATGAAGCCTAATAGAATTGATGTTTGTAGACCTTTGTGTTACAGTTGCCTTAGCTGTGCTAAGAGAGTGGCTGTGAACTGTGTAGGTGTTATTCCCTATCACCAAGGTAAAGATGTTGAATGTTGATATGGTTTGGATCAAGAATAAGCCCCAATTCATCAGTGGAGCTCTGGGGAGGTGCTTGAGTCATGAGAGAATTACAGATATCTTGCTGTTACATGGTTCCTGGTTGGAAGAAGCCAGTAAAGCTCCCTCTCTGGCTTCTCTATTTACTCTCTGCTTCCTGGTTGCCATGACATGAGGAACTATCTTTTTCTATGCCTCTTTGCTATTCCCTTTCTGCCCAGGAGCCAGCTGACCATGAACTGTATCCCTGATCCCAAAAAATACACTATATTTTCTTCTCTAATTTGGGAATATCAGTATTGTGTCTCTGAAGCAGGAAAGCACTTTAGACTTATTTTGATATCAGAAACGTGGAGCCATTGCTATGATTATACCTGACATGTGATTTAGAAGTCTTTGAAATACTTTGCAGGAGGAGTTTGGAAATGTTTAGAGATGGTGACTGGAAAAGCCTTAGAATGCTGTAAACCAAGTTTGATGGGAAATTCTGGTTAGAGATGAGAAAAATGCAGCTAGTGAAAATCAAGCTTAAGAGATTTCAGTTGGAAACAAGAATCCCACTGCAGTTGGATTCCAGGCCATGTGTGTGATTTTCAAAGAAAATTTCTCTACATTTTACTCATGTCCTAGACTTTGCCAGGAACTGAGATTAAGGGTAGTGGACTATTAATCTTGTGGGAGTAATTTCAAGGCATCCTAATATTCAGGTTGTGGCATGAGTAGTTTTGGGGGATTTAAACCAGATTTATATTGGGAATTCAAAGAAAAATGTATAGCTGAGTGATTTTAAAGGTTTTGAGTTTCACCAGAAAGAAAATTTCTGTAAAGTTAGAGCCTATAAAGTTGTATCAGGGGAGAGATTAGTTATTAAAAAGATTATCATTAAAAAGAAGTCAAGTATTTTCATCAGAATAATAGAAAAGATGACTTGAGTGCATTTGAGGAATTAGCAAGACCTCACCTTTGCAGGTTAGCATTTGCAAAACTGAAAGATTTTGCATTGAGAAAAGAGCCCCAGAGTACTCTTCTCAAGATGAGCCACTTAGGGAATCTGTTCCCTGGAATTCAATTCACAGTGGTCAATGACCAGGCATTCAGAGGTCCCTTTAGCTATGCTGTGGGGGATCTGGCTACTGCTTGATCTGGCTCAGACCTTGGCATTATCCACATGATGCTAGCTTTGCAAGGATGCAAAACACAATTATTGTGTGGTCAGGAGTGATTTCACTCAGATTTCAGAAGGCCTGAGAGGCCAGGCAGTGTGACTCTAAGAAACCTGTGCACAAAGGCATGAAAATGAAACCAAAAGTGCACTGGAGATACCAGGAAGTAGAATTCAGGAAAATGGAACGTCCACTGAGGAAAACAAGCAGTAATCAAAGCCACCTCAAGAGAGAAGACCTGAGTGCTGTAACGAGCAATGCCATCAGGATGAGGCCACCCAAGCCCTCTGGAATTCACTTCCTTGCCCTACATGGTTTTCAAGAAATATCTAGCATAAAGGATTTAATTTTGTTGAGTTTCTGTCTTGCTGTGGTCCATTACTTTCTATCCTCCTATTCTTTCTTTTCATAATAGAAATGCTTACCCCATACTATTGTGTGTCAACAGTGTTTTGTTGTTGTTGTTGTTGTTGTTGTTTTGTTTTTTATAAAGGCTTACAGCTAAGAATTTACCTTGTGAGTCTCAGAGAAGACTTTGGACTTGGATAACAGTTTGGCAACTTTTAGAGACAGACTATATGCATTTTGCATAAAGAGACATGCATGAATATTTTAAGGGTCCAGAGATGGAATGTTATGGTTTAGATCAAAAATGCCCTCCAAAGGCTTAATGCACTGATAGATGGAGCTTTGCATAGGTGATTTAGTCATGAGAACTGTCTTGGTTACTTTTCTCTCACTGAGACAATATACCTGATATACAATATTAGGGAAGAAAATACTTAGCATTATCTTTTATACATTGTGTCAACTTGAGAAGTCTAGAATCTTAATTAAGTAACTCAGCAGTTCTACATCCTGGGGTATAGAGCACAAGCAATTACCTGTTCATTGTGTCAACTTGAGAAGTTTAGATGTTTAACTGAGAGACTCAGCAGGGAGCCAGGGTGTTTACTTTGTAAATATCCTCATCCTGTGCAAAGGAAGGCAAGGAGATTTGTGAATGCTACACCCACCTTGGGGGGGGTATCCTGTATACAATATAAGGGAGAAAAAGAGGCTTGCTCTTGCCCCTTTTTTGCTCTGACTGCTGCCTTGAAGTGTTGCCCTGGTGTCATGCCATCCTGCCTTGGAACCAACCAAATATGGACTAAAACCTCCAAGAACTGTAAGAAATAAACCTTTCCTTTCCTAATTTTGGGCATCAGGTATTTTGTATCAGCAAGGAGAGAAAAGTAACCAAGACATTTAGCTCACAGTTTGTGGAAGTTTTAGTCCATGGTCAGCCGGCTCCAAGGCAGAGTGGCACATGGCAGAGGGCAACAATTCATGGTGACAGAAGACAGCACAAGATAAAAAGAGCAAAAGAGGAGGAACACAGAGAGAAAACTCTGTCCCTCATATTATATGTAGGCCACAACCACTTGGTTGTGACACCCATACCCATAAACCCAGCATTGGACCATGAATCATTTACAAACTCTAGAAGCCCACCTCCATGGCTGCATGAGGCTTTAGGGGAGCATCCAGATGCAAACCACAGCAGGAGCAATATAGCTAACTTGCTATTAGGAGGAGGGGCCTGCTCTGAGGAGGTGGAGTGCTGGGGTCATGACTTGGAATAGTACATCTCCTTGCACCTCTGCTCACTCTCTGCTTCCTGGCTGCTGTGATGTGAGTGGTTTCCTTTGTTAGCTCCACTGTCAAGACATTTCTATCCTGGATCATGTTTCTAAACAAAAACAAGCACAGTTTCTCCTCTTTTAAATTGTAGGCATCATGTATTGTCTCATGGACAAGAAAGTGATTAAAATACATGTTTAATAGACCTTGCAGCAAGACCCTTTTAACAAAGATTCAACCATTCATTTCTTTTCATTTCCAGGAATGTTTAGAAGTTCAAAGATCCACAGGATTAACACTTAAGTGCAATTTTACTTAACTTTTTCATGATGATTCCTTCTTTCCATTCCCTCTGGTTTTCAAGTTCATAAACTATATTTTCTTGGTACTATGGATCCCACAACCTTTAACAGATGGATGTCACTAGCAGCCAAAATTAGTGGTCTTTCTATATCACGATCCTTTGTAGTCTGACATTGCAACTTTCCCCATTAAAATTTAATCTCTATTTCCCAGTGCCTTCAATCTGGGTTGTCCTTGAGACATTTTTACCCAGAGCACCAGAGCTGATATTGCTCCAGTTCCAAGCATATGCCTCAACAGGTTTGCACAGCTTCCCTTGTTCTTTTAGACTATATTTCTACAGTGGAGACAAGTGAAGGTTATTCTTCTGTTGAATAAGACATCACATGGAGTAGCTCAGATGATCTAACCTAGGCTTTTCTTGACCAACCTCACAACAAATAAGAGAGTTTAACCAAGGTCAGCAAAACTACCTCAACAAGGCTGACTCACAGCTCAGGAATGAGCATAGTTGTTACTAGGATGGACAAAAGAGTTTGGCCTCAATCACTAATCCACAGAATCATGAGTCAGAGAAACAGTTGTTGCATTTAGGTGCCAACTTTGGCATGTTTTGTTACACAGCACAAACTGACTAATATATTGTTCTCCTTGCCTCTTTTGCTAGAAAATCAGCACTTTGTAAACAGAAGGTATGGTCTGGTCTCTTGTGTGATACATGCAGTATTGTGAATAAAGAAAATTTATCCAATGAATAGCAAAATGGTTCTACTCAGATATTAACAGATTCCTAAATGATTTGTGGCAGACATTTTCCAAGTTCATTACAGCAGCATTTGCCATCCTTCATATTCTTCTGCAATGTCCATTTACCATAATTCTACTAAAGGCAGAGTCTATGCTTCTAACACCTTGAATTAACTTGAGTTCTAAGGCTTCTTTGATCAATGAAATATTATAGAAAGGACAGTGCTAGGTATGAACACAGCATTTGCCTAACCTAGTGTCATTTGTTGATAGTCAGTTTCAATACAAGGAGATATGACCATGCTTTGATAAGTATAAGTTATGTCCAGAATCCCCAAAAGAAAAACAACACAGAGAAACCGAGGTACCAGGTGTGGGAGTGAGCTGCTGTTTTGGAAGTAGATCCTCCAGCCTTAACTGTTTCAGCTGGTGTTAAGTGAGGCACAGATGATTTGCCCAATCTTGTCCTTCTCAGCAACTTGACCCACAAAACTGTATACAAAATAAATGGTTATTTTAAGCCACTAAATTTTGTGATTGTTTATTGTGTAACAATACATTTTAAAAAACATGGATAGCATGCTGCAGTAGAAAAGTTCTCTCTAGAGCTCTTAAACATGGAGTTATACACTGTCTTGACTTCTGACCACAATATGCTAATGAAAGCTCGTTTCAGCACCCTCATCTGTAGGGCAAGGATGTGTGCAATTATTCAAAAAAAATCAGCTGTGAGCTTAGAGGTAACATGGTGAATAACCTCAGTCTCTTTTTCCAGGGAATCTACAATCAGTTTAAGGGTACAAGGCAAGAGGCCAACAGAGCAGAGCTATCAGTTCTTCTATTATATAAATACAGTAAATCTTTGAATGCATGAGATGGGTGGGAAGAGTATTAGATCCACTCCTGGGTCTGAAGGAGAAATGATAGATGAGGTAGAATTTGACTGGGACTAGCAATGCAGACAGAGAGTTGACCAAGAGAAAAGGGATAATTAAGGGGAAGGAGCCAGAGTTAGGAGACAACATGTGGCCTTAGAGAAAAAATAATTGGCCTGCTTGGGAGGCACTGTGAATGTGTGGGTTGTATATATCCACAAGAAATCCATTATTACAGATTTGACCAGTTAACAAGAACCAAAATGAACTCAGAAACAAATTGTGTGGTCAGTTTTAACCTTTTAGAAGAACACAACTTGATAAATGTGCTACAAGAAAAAGATTATTTTAAACATTGCTGGAAGACCAAAGAAAAAGATTCTATAAGAGAAGATGATTTTAAATTTCAACAAAGTATTGCCAAAAGCAGTAGAGGCTATATGTGATTAGGAAATGCAAACTTTTTCTTGTTTTGTTTCAAATAGAAAAAGTGTAACTCAAAGTGAACACAAACACACACACACACACACACACACACACACACACGGGATTCTATCTGATCTGGGACATCTAACCTCCTGAAAGAGTTATCAATTAAAATGAACATTCCTGGGTATTCTTTCAAGCTTTGTGCAAATTGCATCAGCTACTTTTTTATATTCACATACAGGCATGGAGACTAGAGTAGTAGAAAAATAATTGAATCTAGAGATAGGAAGATACTGTAAGAAGTTCTAAACTTAATATTCAGGTGTGATGCTTAAATGAAGAGGGAACAGACTGTTCCATACAAGCTGCTGGAGACTGAGCTCCAGGAGAACAGATGCTTGACTCAACGGATGGAGAGTCGGAGGAAATCCTCCTTCCCTCCACTGGGGGTTTGGGCTCAGGTAGGGAAATGAGATGACTGGTATATCATTAAATGAGGGGATGCTGCAAAAGAGTCCTTGGCACTTGCCTTTGTTCCAACTATTACATCTTAGGAAAAAAATATCAGGAAAATGAACAATGCAAAGAAATTACCTTAATAAAAAAATCAATGTAGGCAGATCAGCACACTCTTCTACACCTCAGTTTGGGTTTTGTTAATCTGATGTTGCATTCTTCAAGGACCCTGAGCCAGCTTCCAAGACCTGAACAAGTTTCCTACTTAAGTCTCTCCTAATTAGGAATGAACTAAAAGTGCTTCATATGTAATGAAGTGTATCTAAAATCATACATTTTCTCTAACATAAGCCATTACCTGAAATGTATAAAGTATAGGAAATTTCCTCTAATCTTTGTATATTCCAAATCTCTGGATGGTTCCCAGAATAATTCAATGGGCAGACTACACTTAAATATTAAATAAGGACGTTACTTAGTGGGGAAAAAACCTCAAATATAGAAACTAGTTAAATCTCTTTGTGAGGAGCATAGAACAAATGCTTTTGTATAAGTCTATCATTTTATGAACACGGGAAGAATGAACACAGCAGAAAATATTTCCAAAATGCATGTGTATGAAAATGTACCAAAAGCTGAAACAAAATTACTCTGCACAAACAGGTGATAGTTACATCACTCTTCCAAATGTTTAGTTCACCCACTGAGGATTAAATTTGAATTTGCAATGGGGAAAGTCAGTTCTAGAAGTAACTGAATATTAACAGCAAGGATCCTAAGAGATTTAGAAAGTCTCAAATAGAAATTTAGAGAAACATGCCTGGAATAAGATTATCCTGTGAAAACTTTCATCCTCAGTAAATGAAAAATACTGTTTTTGAATAACAAACAAACCCATAGAGAAGGGATATGAGAAGCAGAGAAACAAGATGGAGATTTGACCTTGATAAAGTACCTATTGTGTGCTAGGATTTTAGCACAACCTCCCAATAATTCACTGAAGTGAGGTACAGTTTCCTATTTCATAGGAAGCAGAAGCCCGGGGAGTGTAGCACACTGGTCTGTCATATATCTAGTAATTAGTAGAACTGTAATTTTTAATCCAAATGACACAGAACGAAAGCTGGACAGGAATGTGTTATTCAGAATTTTTAAAAGATCCTGTTGAGAATATTTGACAAGTAGATGTCAGTGATGTGCATATCCCTAAATTAGAGAAGCTTTCAAACTTCATCCCTGGAAGACACTGGCCACTGCCATAATGACTCTTGCTTCTTGAATTCCATCACAATTCACCACATAATATTCTGAGTGCCATGTGGATCCTCAGTGGAAATGAAGAGGTGAAGCTAAGTGCTAAATAGTTACCTGAAGATGCCCCCAGTGGGTCGTGATCTTCATGTCCCTGCTTGGGTGCATGGGAAACCTGTGACTCGCTTATAATCACTGTAGCACAAACAAGTGGTAGATGTCACTCTTGTGTTTTGTTGTATGGGACTCTGCCTTCGCAAAATAAAGTTAACTTTGAAAAAAAATGATTAGTCATGTTGTGTACTGCTTCTGGAGAAGGGCGCATGGCTGGGAGCAAGAGGCAGCCCCTGGGAGCTGGGGCAGCCTCCAGCCAGCGCTCAGTAAGAGTCTGAGATCGTTCGTTAGATTTCCTCAAGAAAATGCATTTTTCCCACTGCCAAAGGGAAGTTGGAATTGGATGCTTCCCCATTCAAGCCTGCAGAGGGATGAATCCTGAGCTGACACCTTGCTTGCAGGCTGATGAGACCTTGAATGGGGATGTGGGTTACGGAGGAATCAATCAACTAGACTCGGGCTGATTTATTCCTGCAGAATCTCTGAAATTATAAATATGTGTTGCTTTAAACTGTTTAGCTTTGGTAATTCATGATGCAACAAATACACTCAGTTTTGAGTCCCCATATTAGAACAAAGAATAGGAATGATGAGCTCCCACTATACTCATCACAGCAACTAGCAGGTGTAGTGCATATCTGTGTGTGTGTGTGTGTGTGTGTGTGTGTGTGTGTGTTGACATGCTTTGCACCCAAGCATTGATGAAATGAAGACTTGGTACTTACAGAAGCTGAGCCGATAAGAAATTGCATCAAGAAAAAAAGAGTAAGACAAATGCAGGGGAGCACTTGACATTCGTGACGATCTCCTCCCTGATATGGCATGCAGCTCAGAGCAATGGTTAGCAGTCTGAATTTCATTAAGTCCTGGGTTGAACTGGGTGGAATTACTTTTCCATTGTATGACTTTAGGACAATTGCTTGAGGTTTATGCCTCAGTTTTCACATCCATTGAATGCGAATCATAGTAGTATCTATCACTTAGGAGTGATGAGATGAGAGCTAATATAAATTAAGTGCCTACAAGCTACTTGGGGAAAATGGTTCGTAAATGAACATTGCTATGGTATACTCACAGTTGAAAAGTAAAAGTTATGGATCCAGAAATTTCCATTTTTAATTTTTATATTAGGCCCTCTTGCATTGCTGTACCAAAATTCTTGAGTTGCATACTTTATTTTTGAAGGAGGTTAATTTAACTCATAGTTCTAGAAGCTAAAATATCTAAGAAGCAATTCCATTAATCCAGTTTCAGGTGGGAGCCTTACAGCCGATGGTGTCATAAAAGTAGAGTACCTACAATCATACAGGAAAACAGAAAGCAAGAGAGCATAGAGAGCTTCATTTGCTTTCTTCATAGAACTCACTCTTATGGGAAATAACTCACCCCTTAGTCCCTTCTGGGGATAGCAATCCAAAAACCTATTGACTTTACATGAAGCATCACTTCTTAAATGTTCCCCTACTTCTCTTATTACCACACCAAGTGGCCACCATCTGAACCCTTTGTGAAACACTCAACCATACCGAAACCATAGCACCAGGTATCACAGTTCTTAAGTAAACCTAGGAAATGATCAACAAGCTCCACTATCCTGAGTATAAAAAAAATGAGTCTTTAGATGATATGTTCCTAGATGTAAAGCCACACGTCCATAGCCACTGAGCTCTGTTGTCTAACAATTTACTGTGTACGTGCGAACAGCACATAAAAACAAAAACAATATAAGAGTAAAATAACTCTGTCTTCTGGGCATAATGAATGGTTATAAATCATGAATAAATCATTCATCAGAAGAAAAACAAGTGAGTGGTCAAGCATTTCAGAAAATAAATCAAAAGCAATGCTTCTGGAAATAAAAATAAGAAACAGCTGCAGGGAACCAAGCAGGCCTACTAAGATGAGTAAGTTTCACCATTAGTCCAAATTAGTCTCACTGATTTTAGGGTAGAGTCCATCTTCTGATTGACAACCTCAACCTCATGCATTGCTGTGTAATTTGACCTTGTCCTTCTGAAATCAGTGTATTCCTAAACAATCTGTTTCTTAGCAGGTAGGAGTAATTTAGAATTGGTAAGGAAAAGCAAGCTTCTGGTTATCAGTTAAGGTACTTCCAAATCTTTTAGACCAGGGATGTACTCTGGACATATCTTAGCTATAACTTGAAAAAGAAAAAGGTGATTCTGACAAACCAAACATACAATTTTAATGATAGAATATCTCTTCCTAAGGGAAAGATTTAAAAAATTGCCTATAAAAGAAGTTCATAAATTCTTAAAGCTGAAAGAAAATTTAGAAATTAATGAGCTCAACACTGGTGCACTGAAATTAAGTGTATAATTTTTTTTTCTCAAAATCAAAAGGCTTGTGGGCTTCAAAACTGGGAGTGAGGTCCAAGTCTCTGGCTTTTCAGTCCAGACTAAGACATGGGTGGGGCCGAGTCTAGATATACAAGAGGTGGCATCTCATGAAGAATAACAAAAGTGAAGTTCAAGGTGGCTGGGTAACTTGCCCAAAGTCAATGGAATGCATAGGGGAAAGATTTAGGATCCAGTATTGGATATTTATAATATTAATTGCATTTTTTTGACTTTTTTTCCCACTGTAATACTTCCACTGTGAGAATAAGAATGTTGTGCTAGGCTCAGACCATGACTTAAGGCATGCTTTAATAAACTGCACCTAACATTGAAATTATAAAAATGAGTTGGTGGAACAGAGTGAAAAGAAAACCCACAAATTGGGAAAGTATCTTAGCCAACTGTCCCTCAGACAAAGGACTTTTATCTAAAACATTAAGAATTTTAAAAAAAAATCAGGCCCCTAAAATTCAAGAACCCAATTCAAAAATGGGCATCTGAGATGAATACACACTTCTCAGAGGAAGAAATACAAATGGCAAATAAATATATGAAAAATGTTCAACATCAGTGGTCATTCAGGAGATACAAGTTAAAACAATACTGAGATTCCATCTCACTCCAGAAAGAATGGCCAAGATAAAAATAATCAACCAACAACAAATGCTGGTGGGGCTGTGGGGAAAAAGGAACTCTTCTCCACTGTTGGTGAGAGTGTAGACTGGTGCAATCACTGTGGAAATCAGTGTGGAAATTCCTCAAGAAGCTAGGATTAGAGATCCCATTTGACCCAGCTATTCTGCTCCTGGTGTTTCCCAGAAGAACTGAAAACATCATACCACAGTGATATTTGTGCACCCATGTTTATAGCAACCCAATTTGTAATAGGCAAATCTTGGAAACAACCCAAGTGCCCATCAATCAAGAAATGGATAAAAAAGATGTATTTTTATACAATGGAGTACTACTCAGCTCTCAAGAAAGATTGCATTGAGACTTTTATAAGTAAATGGACAGGACCTGAGACCATACTCATAAATGAGATAAATCAAACCGATATGTGTAAATACCATATTGCCTCCCTAGTGTAAGAAACTGAAACAGTATATATGATCCAAAATCTACAGTAAATACTGTGTAAGGGTAAGAAACTGCTCAAAGAGCAAAAGTAATTGGGAAAGGGAAAAGAAGGAAAGAAGAGGAAAAAGACATAAATCTGTGCATATGTATACGTAAGATAGCTGAAATGACTATAGTGCTGATTGTACTAGTTATTGAGAAAGAAGGGTTAATACTCGTATGATTAGATCAATTTTACATGTCTGTATCTGTTAATGCAAACAACCATTTTGAAGGTAAGGATATGCAATATTGCAACCATTGTCAAGTTCCTATCACCTTGTTTTGTAAACCTGTAATATTACTGTTTTGGATTTGCTATTGTCTTTTGCTTGTCTCTTTTGCTTTTTTTCTTCCTTTTCTGTGACTTTTTTCTCTTAAATAAAAAAAATGAGTTGGTGGGATCATTGTATCAGTCTTATGGAAAACAGTCTTGATATATGGCCAAACTATTTCCTGATAAAAAAGTAGATTTACATTATGAAACCCATGCTACGCATTACACACTGCAGAAAATATCTCATTTATTAAAATTGATCACATTTCCTAGAAGGGTTACAGCTGAGGCTGATTCCATGATGTACAGCTCAAATTCACTGCTCTAAATGAAACTCACTGTATTCTCTACTGAGTTTGCATCATCTTTTAGGCCAAGGTCATTTTTTGCTCTTCTTGAGGTTTCTTCCTTACCAAATGTGGGACTTCTTTTATAGGCTGTTACGATTTAGATCTAAAATGATCCCTAAAAATTTATGTGTTTGGAAGGTGATTAGACTTGCTCTTGGGAGGTGGGGTCTGGTCAGAAGAAGCAGGTCATGGAGGCCAGACCTGGAAGGGTATATTGCCTTTTCCAGCTCCTCTTTTCGCTCTCTGCTTTCCAAGCAACATGACGTGAGAAGATTTCCTTCATGCCCCTCTGCCATGCCATCCAGTCAGCCTAGTATGGGCTGAAATGTGATTCAAAATATTTCTCTCCTCCTTTAAATTGGGAAGCAGGTATTTTGTCCCGGTGACGAGGAAAGTGACTAAGACAAGCCATTTTTACTCTGGAGGTCCCCATTTGCTATCATAGACCACTTATCAGTCAACTCTCCTTGTCTGGTCCTACTGTTTGCACTTTTCCCTTAATAGTTTTATTCCCAAATAGACTCTATGTTCTATGCTCCATTCCCAATGCCTTCTTTTCAAAGACTGCATCCTGCAGCAGCAAGCACAAAAGAGGTCTGAGAAGAAATGTCGATGAGCTGGGATTTCATCCTGAATCACTCACTGCTCAGTTGGTAAATGGGCCCTATCCCTGGTAGTAAAAGGTATAAGGGTACAAGGTGATGAATCAACTGCTAAAACTTTCACAATAAGCTGGTAAAGTGGTTATATTGGTCAAAACAAGGATTCAGATACATAACATGTAGTTACGAAAAAGTAAATTTGAAGGTACTCGATTATATGACTGTTACTAGGTTGCATTGATGCCGTATGGACAAATAATGAAAATTTAGAGGCAAGTCTGGTAACTTACTGAGATGTTCTCATCTCATGGAGTTTGTACATGGAGAGTTTGAAAATTGAGCTTGGAATCTAAAGGTTGCAGTGATTTTTTTGTCAAAGAAAACTGATGCTCTACTCAGGAAGATCTGACATACAAGGTCAGGACCTATTTATGAATTAGCTTTTTCATCTGTGCAATACACCATCTGACACCCACAATTTGAAGTGAAGGTTTAATTTCAGGGGACACAGTCCAAGATCAACCGTCTCCAAAGCAAAAATGCTATCATAGAAGAACATGGAAGAGCAAAGATGTTAGTACATAATGACCAGGAACCAGAGTAGGAGAACAGCATAAAAGAGAAAGGAATGAGTGACCAGATAATCAACCCCAAGATCACACCTCTCTGGCCCACCCATAAGGTTCACCAATTTTTTGAGACAACCCCAAGGCAATTAAACTGGCAATCTACCTCAACCACCCCAGGCTTACTTGGGAGAACCAGAACAAGGCACATAAGATAGAGACATCTGGGTAGATGTCACCAAATACTTTGATTCTCCTGGCCTCTCCAATATTCACAATCTACACAAGTGATCATTGCTCACCTTTACAGTTCTGGAACTCTTCTCCTCCTGTAAGAATCACACATGTCACTCCTTACCACTAAGATGTTCCCCTTTCAGTAGCTGCCGCATCTTATGGGCATCAGGATATAAGCAGGATCAGATGAAAAAGCAAACCTGACAGCCAGAAGAGAATGTGACAGTTACTAAAAGGGAAACCTCTCATTTCTAGGGAGAGACTTTTGTGTGTCTTGCTACAGGAACAGAGTGCTGGCACTACAGGGGTAAACTACTTGTCTCAATTCGATGTGAAAGGACAATATCCCCAAGTAGTTGCAAGAATCAGCCAACAAAACTGAGCAGAGGCAGGTGAAATATATGTGAGACTGATCCAAGGATGCTTCCCCAAGAGTCGCTGCAAAATAAGACTAGATAAAAGTTAGTTTGGAATTGGAACTGGACATTCTCATCAGAGAACCTCAGGGGCTGATGCAAAATCACTACTAGGACAGCTTCTAGAATCCTGGAAGAAGCAATAGATCAAACTAAATGAGTCTGAAATGCCGACATCTTCAGAAGAAGGGACAAAAAATTCCCAGATGAGGACATGTTGAGATAGAGGAACGGAATGCCTACCAGAGGGTTGTGTTCCATAAGATTGCCTAGAAGGACACCATTCACTAAAGACTTTGGTGCTCCTATCTCCATTTTAGCACCTGCTGGGGAATGCAATCCATGATTCTTAAATACTTACGAAAAGATCTGAGCCTTCTCTTTCAATTGCATTTACAAATGTATCACCAAATATAAATTCTACCACTGCCCTATATAAGCCAATTTTATTTTTAGTGCCCCTTCATCCCTTACATCCCTTAGTCTAATTAATCTTCCTTTATAGGTTTTAAGCACTTGTGAAAGTTGAAAATAATTTGTGTCCCTCAGAGCAAGTCAAAATATGAGGATTTGGAGAAGTCACATTTACAAGTACATATATATCTGAGCTACAGGAGTTGTATACTTGCATTTTTATATATATGAGAATACTAGAGAGATAGAATATTTAATGAGTTATTTACATCATAAAATGATCTAAATTAAAATGAGTGATGGATGCCTTTCAAATAGACAAATATCTGATAAAAAACCAGGGATTTAGCTCAGGCAATCAAGTGCCTGCTTGGTAAGCGCAAAGTCATGAGTTCAAGCCTTGGTACCAAAAAAAAAACAAAAACAAACAAAAAAAAAGAAGCTGATTTGGGTTAGGCCTTGGATTGGGTATTGGATAAAAAATAGTAAGATAAGATCCACGATTGAAAAAGTTCATAAACCAGGAATTAGCGGAATCCCACTAGGTTTAGAGGAATCCTAGGAATAGAAGAATCCTAGGGATACAGGAATCCTATTTCAGTTTTCTAAACAACTTAGTTTTAGTGAGAAAGTATTGGGCTGTGAGACTATTTCAATGTTTTTCACCCACATCTTTTTGGGAGATTCATACTCCAATTATACTGCACAAACGGAACAATTGACCAAATCTGAAGGCAAAATCTGAAACTTTGATTTTGGGCCTGACTTAATTACTCATATTTTGTTATCCTCATTAGTCAAATATTTTATTTATCACTAGCTCATGCTTATTTTGCTACAGGGAGCTCCCCAAGACAAAGCCCATTTCTCTGTATTATCCATTTCTAATTAGATGTAACAGTCCTTGAAATAATTAAAACCAACAACTCTCCAAAGTAAGGTAGAGTGGATAGGATCTAGGTTTAGGTTCCTGATTCCCTAATTAACATACTAATCACCATTTTGGAAACCAGAAGGACTAACGAGTGTGTTTAATCACAGAGTATGTATGTGGGATCTGCTTGTGCCCAAGCCCCTCAGATTTCTCACTCCTCTCTGGGTGGTGAGCTGGCCCAGCTCTGTTGTTTCCAAAGCTCACACGCCTGTAAAACCCAGGCGGTGGTGGGAGTTTGTTATTAGACTCCTTCTGAGAAATGTAAAGTGAAGTCCCTTTAGCAACAACTGGTCTTTGGGGATGGAGCCAATTAAATATTTGCCTAAGTTTTGTTTCCTCTCTCTGAACTTTTTAAATGAAGCTAAGTTGCCTGGGGCAGGCATGTAACACTTGTACATTCTCTGCTCACTGCAACTTTTCAAAGCAAAACAACAACAACAAAAAAAATGTAGAGGGGAAAAGAAGGGGAGTGATGGAGATAGAAAGAAAAGAGGAAGATGTATAATAAAATTACTCCAGCTCTGCCCCAAGGGTATATTCATCTTGCATTGTATCTGCAGCCACAATCCAAAGGGATAGGCTGTGGCTCTGAAAAAATGACTGCAAAGGGGCTAGCTGGAGTTTACCACATTTATACCTGAAGGGGACTTTCCACTCATTAGGTATGTAGGTTTTATAATTCCCATTAGAACTGTGCTACATTTTCAAAGAGAATTCTTTGAAAAACAATATTCAAAATTATGCAGTGAGAAATTTTGCAGTTCTTCAATTCTCAGAGAATAAATAAGTAATCTATTAGCTTCCCATTCCAGTGGAATTTCCAGGGCAGTTTCACAAATACGTAAGCACTTCTCAAACTTTCAAAGAAACTTTACATCATGTAGGGGGAAAGAATTATACAGAAAGCAATGTCATCATTGTTTTTTAAAAGGATGCTTCAATATTTAACATAAAAGCATTACTCTTTCCCAGTACTTCGACTGAAATAGAATTGAAGAAAGCATTCGGCACAATAAACATTGCAAAAGGGGATGTTATCACATAATAATTTATTCTGTTTCCTTATAAGCCAAATGAAAAGTAGATTATAACTAGAGCAGCTTAGTTACGGACTGGCTCTCAGTGCAGGATTTATGAATATCATTTTTTTATCTCTGTAACAGGAGAGAAAAGTAAATTATTTTCTAATAGCCACATGGTCTAAAAGCAGACACTGTCAGCAGAATCTATTTGCTGCTAGGTTCCAGAGACCTCAAGAATTGTTCCAAGTTTATATTATGTTCACTCCTCTTCTCCCTGGTCACCCTTAGAAAAGATGTTGAAAAATAAAATAAAATAAAATATCTCTGACCTTCTCAGATGTTAGAAATAAGAAGAGATGAAACAAAGAAGTCCAGGTTCTTACATGTAGAAGGTAAAAGGGTGACCAAAGAAATAACATTGACATTCTCATGCTTGGAACACTTAACCATGTGAGTCACCATGACAGGTCTGTTAACCTGCTGGAAACAGAGGAGGACCATCCACATGAGGATGAGCAAAGGCTCTTTATTCTGAGTTTGCTAGAGCAATGGAGTTGGCCACTTTTGCTTGCATTTAGCGAAGATTCGAAGCAAGGTAGAAGACTGGGAAATCTTCATAGTGGAGAAGAAGAATCAAGTACTCTCATTGGATACCCTTAGTCTGGTTAGTTTAAAGTAGCACATCCTATGTGACTGGCCAGGAGCTTCATTTGTAACTCCCCATTTGGTCCCAAGTTGGAAGCTTTCAGTTATTAAGATTTCGTAAGATTGTTAGCCAAGTTATTGTTTAGCTTCTTGGATTCTTACCAGTGATAGTGGTGTTACTTCACACAATGTAGCTCCACAGGCCTACAGCAGACTGGCTCCTGGAATAGATGTTGCAGAAAAGAAGTATGTTTTCTGGGTGTGTGGCTGTAGGTTGGGATCAGTGTTCTCTTTTATATGATCTAGCCACTCACTATTCATTTCTGTATTTAGTAAACACTTATTTCCTCATTTTATTCTTACCTCTACTCTGTCAGTGAAGGACTGTTTCCCCATTTTATAAAAAAGTAAACTGAACGTCAGAAGATCCCAAGTTTCTGAGTCACAGATTTAACCCAATTTTGTCACCTTATACTTTGAGTGGAATTAGAGCCCTTTGGATAGGTCCACTGTGTTAAACGTTGGACTGTCAAGAAACGTAAGCATTCTTACCAAGACCACTGAGGAGGTGTTTTCACAGAGCTGGGACCTCTTTGGGCCACTCTCTAACTTATTTTTAAGAAGTTTTAGGTCCAACAGGGGTCTAAATAATATGGAACTGCCCTCTCCATTAACATGTACCTACTGTCTGTCCATCTCTGTTTCTTTCCATGCATCAGTTTAATACAACAAACCAAGGACACTACATGCTAAGAAAGGTCAAGATGAATTCTTTGACAGTTGAAGCCTGTGATTATTTCACATTCCAGTGTGCAGAAGAGATATTTAAATGTGTTCTGTTGAGCAGCTGAATGCAGTGTGGGACTTCACAGTTAAGTATTGTATTGATGGATCCTGTATGTCCCCCCCCCGGCCAAGGACTCCTAATTTGGATAGGGCTGAGTCTGGCATTCATGATTGGTTTGTATAGCACTGGGATTGGTGATGTGTGTGCTGCACCCACCCAGGGGTGGAGCTAACATACAGAGTAAGGAAAAGAGGAACACGGTTCTTCCTTCCTCTTTCTCTCTGGCTGGTTTGCCTAGCTGTTTGGTAGCTGCCATGAATGGTTGCCCTGCCACACCATGCTGCCTTGGAGCCAACTGAGTATGGACTGAAACTCCTGAGAAACTGTAAGAAATAAACCTTTCCTTCCCCAATTTTGGGTGTCTGGTATTCTGTCTTGGCAATGAGTGGAAAGTAACCAGACAAGTATCATTAGTTAACCCCAGAAGAGTAGGTTCAAGGCTCAGGAAGTCTCAGGCCCCATTAATGAACCATCCAAATGGAGAAAAGGCATGTGCGTTTACCTCATGCTCTCTGCCCTCACAGTTGTGGAAGCTAGAAGTCCAACACTGAAGTGTCAGCATGATTTTCTGCCTCTGTGACCTTTATCCTTGGCTTGTCCATGGCCATCTTCTTACATCTTCACATGGTCTTGCCTCTGTCTTTCAGTGTTCTACTGTCCTCGTCTTCTAAGAATATTAGAAGGATTAGGACCCACCCTAACAATGGAATTTTAGCTTTTTTAATCTCTACAAGGGCCCTGTTTGTAAATTTAGTCATGTTCTGAGATAATGGGGTTGGGGTAGATGGTTTCAGGACCTGAACAAAGGAGTTTTGGGGGAACACAATTCAGTTTACAACCAAAAGCTTTAACTTGGGTACCCAACTGGAGTCCCAGGAAGCTCTATCCCTGCATCATCCTGGCTAACTCCAAATTCTGTTATTCAAGCCCTACCAGATGGACAAGCAGCTGGAACACAAAAAGCTGGAAGTTTATTTCAGCCTACCAGAACAAGTCATGGCACAACTGGAGATTGTAAGGCTCGAGTCAGACTTGACTCTTCTAATACTCACCCTGTCTGCAATCAGAGGCATTGTTCTCAGCTCAGTACCAGGGCCTGCCCTTGGCAAACACGGGATTTCTTAAAAGAGATAAGATGGAATATGGACTCTTGCAAATACCTAGACAGCTAAAGGCACTTAAACATTCACACTGGATGACCAAAACACTTTATCCACTGAGGCATGATACATCCAGAGACCTTTGACCACTGATGTTTACTAAGATATTCCCATCAATTTTCCCTTGCTTCCTTTCAAGCCCTATAAAAAGCCCACTTCTCTTAGTTCCCTACAAATGCTTTTGCCCTCTGTCTGCCCACACCCAGGCACAATAACTTCCACACCATGTTGCCTTTACACAAGCCTGGTGGCCTCAGCTGGTCTCTGCCTCATGCTGCTCCTTACAGAGACCAGAAGTGCAGGTCCTGCCTAATGCAAATATACCCGGAAAGTCAAAATGTAAAGGAAGAGACCATTCCTAGTAAAGGAAATTCCAATAAATCCCCAGATCTGAGCAATCTGTTGAGTAACTCTGCCTTGTAAAGAAAGAGTTGGAGGCTAAAGGTGGGCTTGGAAAAGGGAAAGAAATGAAAGTAGAATTTCTCTCTTCTAGGATCAGTGACTAAATTAACATGGGGAGCAGGGCAGAAGCCATCTTTCTCCCAAAGACAGTACTGCTCGGCCCTGTGGTTCACAGCACTAAGCCTGCTCCAAGAGCACTCACACTCTGCTTCTGCCTACACCTTGGCTTCCCAGGCCCTAACTGCCAGAGCCTGGATGCTCTTGCACAGTGCCCAGCAGGCCACTCTCTCTGCATTTCATGATTGAGGAGCAAAACATCCTTATCAGCGCCTCAAGATCCAAGCCCTGCCAGGAATTTGCTCTACATGAAATGTATAGATCAAAACCCCAAGGAGTTTGACATTTATATTTTTAATAGATTTTTTTTCCTTCTTAAAACACCCACAGGCTGAGACTGAAGTGGAAATGTGTTTGCTTTTAATTGCAGTGTGTGCTCCGTGGGCTCTGAGGTAGTGAATCCTCCCCCTTCTCAGAAGCAGAGCATTTGTATCAAACAGAGATGAAAATGCAAAGAAGAACAAAAGGTCTGAAATGCCACATGATAAGAAAAATTATTTTTAAACTCTCAGTAACAGGGATTTGGGGGGATTGAATTTATAGAGGAAGAAAATTTAAAAGATGAAGCAACTATAAACCCTTTAAAAATTGTTTCTTGCAACCCTAACCCCTGTCTGGAGACTGGGTATATTTCTGTTCATCTAAAAAGTAAATATTGCCAATCATCTTTCTGAAACAAATGTTTTCTAATTGTCCTCTCAGTTCTGTGGAGCACACAAATATGAGTGAGTGGCGGCCCTTGCTTCAAGTTGCTTAGAAGCCTGTGTATCCTAAGCAGTTTTCTGTAGAGCATAGATAAACCAGAGAAATGAAATGTGAAACCTTTCCCCACCTGAGTCCAGGTGGCCTCAGGCCCAAAATTTTCCCAGAGGCTTTTGCCTAAATCATTTTCAAGCAAACTGTTCTCACAGCTGAACCAAATATTCTCCTCTGTGTCCTGAATTGAGATTAGTTACAGATACCAAGAATCTTGCTTTCTCAAATAAGAGGATTATAAGCATTCTTTAGAGGTCTCAGAGTTCAATTGTTAACTTTTCTGCATAATAGTAAGTATCACTCCTTCACCAGCAATATTTTCATTATGTAGAGCAAGGACAGGTTACTTGCTTGAGTATCAACTCTGGAGATATTCTGTATTTATAGTCTAAATTACCTGCATCTCACCTAACGGATTTTAAGAAGCTCCTTTGAAAAGATACCCTATGATTAAGTCAAGTGCATGTAAGGATCTCCTTAGTTTTGTCCCCGATCCCAACCCATTTGAGTTTCTTCCTTTCTCTTCCCTGATATTCAATCATAAGCTAGCGAGCAGCTTTACATCAGAGAAGAATGAGCAAATACCCACTGCCCCTCAAATTGATGCCCCAGGCCCACTTTCAATTCAAACAAGTTAATCCCTAACCTGAAATGTCCCTAGTGCAGGCCAGTAAGAGTCACCACTTTATAAAAAGCATGTCGGTTTGTCACAATAAAATGTTCTCATCCAACCAGAAATGCTTAGTGTAGATAACAAGGTCTCTCTTCTTCCATAATACCCTGGGGCCTGTATCACACAAAGATAGCTGGCTCCTTCTTTCCCTCCCATAACTTATAACTTGACATTTGATTTTTCTTTTCCTCCACTCATTGCACCTACCCTGCCCACCTAATCCCCATCTTAGCAGACGTCCTTGCTGATTCTGCAAGGTAGATGATGCATATAAACCTATAGTTTGCATTTACAGATGAAAAAACTGGGTTCAGAGAGTGTAAGTGACAGGCATTCCCATTCATGAGTAATTGAAATAATTGTAGTTTTTGCAATTCCAAAGCTCATGGCGCTTCCTCAATATTAAGCTCCCCAACAGTAAAATAATATCTCTTAGTTTCAAGTTTTGTGAGAAATATCTATTTTTAGGATGAGTGTCTCAGTTTGCCATCATAGCCAGTTGTATGACCCTATATGTAGGAAAGAAGGATACATGACTGTTGGAATCTCACCTTCATGGAGTCAGGTTTGAGTTCTACCCCTGACTAGGAAAACGAGGGCAATCTTGTAACATCTGAGACTCAATTTTTCTTTTCTTAAAAAGGAGAAAGGGAAAAGTAATTCTCTCCCCTTCTACATGAAATGATGACATATAGAAGAAGTCTGAAGACAACAAGAGCACATTTCCTAGCACTTGATAGTAGCTAACTGGGAACAGATTATTCCATTTAGGAAAGAACTCTTAAAGCACAGATAGTTTTATTCTATCCTTTCACCTGCCTTAATTACATGCTAGCCTTCGTTGAATGATGTCATCCTTAAGTACTTTTTCTAGGTTTAGAATATGATTAAAACATCCCCAGACATTTTTCACTCCCTTCCTGCTGATACTTATGCAACTACAACATTTTGTTCACAGATGAGTTCTCCTGGGGATCTGATCAAGACTGGTGGTGGCTGGGTTTTAATCCAAGTCTACATCCATGGACTATAATTGTACTGAAACTAAATGAGTCTCCGTGACATCAGAGGGAGCTTTTCTCTCCTTTTCACCTCCATCTCAAAAGTTAATATTATTAATATCAGCCAAAGGCCAGGAAATGATAGGTACAAGCAAAAGACATAGTAAATGAATTACCTCAAACAACTTATTTCTTGGCAGTCAGGCAAGCAACCTAGCAATTCATCTTCAGCAACATTTCAAGTTTTCCCAAATGGGTTGGCACTGTGTCCTGACTGACTTGTATATTCTGCCTCATTTATAAAGAAAAATTATGAGTGTTGGGTTCACAATTTCTTTATCTTTCATTTTCTGTTCCCATTAAAAACTAGGTACTTTCAATTTCAGAGATCCATTAAAGAGTAGACAAGAGGGCTGATAGGAAATAGAATTTGAGGTTAAAAACAGGGTCTGCATTAGACCTGCTTTAAATATTGATACCAAAGACACTCAAAGTTATTTGAGGTTAATAGTAACAGTGGAGTTGCTCAGCTCTCCACAACTTGGAGAATATCTGCGTTTGCAAAGAATGCCAGCATTTAGACAGGTTGCGCACTACTAAACTTATTTTCTGTGTTCATTACTCTAGTTTGATAGGCCAAATTCTTTGCACTGAACCACGTTTATCACCCACCTCTGCAAACCCTCAGAAAAGGAAAAGAACAATAGCTCAAAGATGTAGCTAATCAACCAGAAGCAAATGCATTTCTAATTAAAGATTATGAATATGGGTCACCCTTTAGAACAAGCAAACACAAGTTAAGCATCATTCTTCTTGATTTGTTCCAGGTCATTGCCCTCTGACTGGCTGCAGAACACTAATGCATCATCTTGATAAAAATTCATTTTTCCATCCATCTGTTATATTGTACTTTTAATGTCAATTCCTCCCAGTTTATCTTGATTTTGTCCCAGCCCCATCTGCAAACATGCCACATATTATTAGAATAAAGTCTCATGTCTGTAAAACTCTAAATGAGAGAAGTAACTGCAAGCCCCTTTTCTCCTCTGTATACGCAGTTTTAAGACAGCGTATGTTAGCATAATGCTTTCATTCAATATCATTTCCAAAGGAAGAGGCCCCTCTGAATCAATTTCTTCATTCAGAATGAAATCAAGTCAAATAGGCAGTTTATTCACATAAAAAAAGGATTTGACAGAAACAAATGTGAAAGCCATGTAGAGAAGAGAATATTTCATTTGGGAAACAGCTAAACACAGAAAGTTTTCTTTCAATCTGTTGGGAAAATGCAAGGGACAAAGTCCTCTAATTCTTGGATGACTGTCTGACAAAACCAGGACAGATTAAAGTTTTAAAATAAGAAATGTACACATAGACCTCAGTCCAGACTCAGATGTGAATTGCAAAGCTATACACTAAGGGGGTGAAGATGTCTCTAAGCAAAGCCAGTCCTCAGTATTCCTTTGCTGGCTGTAATTCCAGATGTTAGAAGTGAAGTCGAGGTCAGCTTGGCAAAGTGACAGAAGATGGTACAACTGGAACATCAAGGACATACAGCCAGATACTGTGAGACACAGCAGATAAAGCTAGAAACAAGTTACAAACGAAGACACTGAAACACCAACAATTTAAGTGATTTGCTCCAGACTGTTAGCATCAGTTTACGTGGGGTGCCTTAAATGGATCTTAGGGAGTGCATTGTGGGATTTGTACACAGTGGCGCCTGAAGAAAATGAGTGAATAGATTACATTCAGTCCCGAATTCCCTGGCTCATGTCTACCGTGTGGCAGCTTCTATTCATTCATTCATTTTGGGCACCCCAACCATTACAGATCTAAAAATCCTATTGTCTTATTGCTTCTTAGAATAGGGTCTCTACTCCTTCCCATGGTCTTCAAAGCCAATGAAATTTGGGGTACTCATATTTCTCACTGCATCACCCTCCATTCCTCCCGTGCTGCTCAAGCAACATAAGGTTTGTTCTCACCACAGGGACTTTGATGCTGGTTATTGCATTAGCCTGGGAAACTTCCTCCAACCCTGCCCCAAGCTATGTGAGGCTAACTACTTCTCATCACTCACTGCTCATTTCAAATGTCTCCATCTCATATTGACTTCCCCTGATCACACTATGTAAAGTACCCCTTGTCATCACCTACAGCCTTGTAGGAATCCTCAGCAATGGGCTTGATTCTATTGGATATGTTCTTGTTTATTTGCTTACTGACCCTTGCTCCATGCAAGAGCACACTTATAATGCAATCTTCTAGAGTGGAAAATGTATCATTTATGCCTGGCACATAATCGAATCTTGATAAATGCTTGCTGAATGAAGAAATAAAGTCTTTAGAGACAAATCAGGTGAACTCTGAATAGGTGCAGCACAATTCTAAACTGAAAAGGAAAGCCCGTCAGTGTTGGCCTGCATGCTGATTTGAAAGAAAAGGGATAGAAAAATATTCCTCCCTTTCTGGTATCTTGCAACCATTCCCCATGCCATTTAACAACCTTTCCCCTCATGTGGTCAATATTCATCTTTTTGTGTGTGTCCTTGTATATTATTAAGGTAAATTTGCCTAAATTATCATACATATACATACAGACAAACATATCTGTACTTCTGCTTATTACTTTGTTCATTCAGTACCATGTTCTTAGATAAGTCCTTGTTGATCATTGTTTATCTGGATTATTCCTTGTACACAGCAGCTGCGTGGTGTTCCATGACTTTCATCCACACCACTCTAACTTTCTCTTCCCTCATGTTATATAATCCCCTGCTACCATCAAAAAAAGAAAAGTAGTAAAAATCTCATTTAGGTCCCAATGTGAACCTAAGTGGGGATTTCTCTAGGACATTTGTCAAATAGTAGAATTTTGGAGTTATAGGGTATGTGCATGCTTGATTTTACTAAATTCTAAATGACCACTAGTAGTACCTGGATTTGTGAATGCCAAATTGCACAGTATAATTAGCATTATTCCTATTAATTTTTATCAACTTAATAACTTTAGGCTGATATATATTTATTGTCCTGTTTTTTAAAAAATGCCTACCAATACATTTGAGAACCTCATTATGTGACGTATATATCATTATATATATATATTATATTACATATACATATATATGCACATATATACATATATATCATTATATGATATATATCATTATATATATAATGTGTTTATCTTTCTTTTCATTTTTCTGTTTTTCTAGGTTAGTGATCCAATTCCCTACAAAAAAAGACACTCATTATGTTTTCTCTTACAATTCTGACTGCTACCATTATTGTCTTATAATTGAGTATAAGGCCTCTCATATTTAAATAGTAATTTTGATAACTTGATATCAGTGTTAGAGGAAATATATCTAACTTCTTTCATTTTTTAAACCATAACTTATATTTTACTAATCTTTCTAGTTTTGTAGTAAGTGTATTTAAAGCTGTAATACCATAATATATCTTGCGATATAGATGCTTCAGTTGTGTCCTACAACTTTGATATGTGTTAGTATCATCATCAGTTTTCCCAATTTTTTTATAATTATCATGAGTTTTATAATCCAAAATGATTTAGTAATATACTATTCATTTTGTATTATTTGTGGGAGTTTAAAAACTATGCTTGCATTATTTGTTTCCAATGTTATTACACTGTGGCCAGAAAGCATAATCTATATAACACTGAGAAAATTAGTGGTTTTATGCTTGATTATTTTTTGCAAATGTCCCACATGTGCTTAAAGATAGTATGTATTCTCTGATAAGTGAGAGTTCACTGATGGATTTAACTATAAACACTGAGTTAATCTATTTCTTTTGTTCTTTTGCTTTTATCAATTTATATAACTAAGTCTCTATTAATATCACACTCATGTTCTTGATGGATATAATTTCCAGTGTTATCATTTTCTTTAATTTTATGAAACCTATTATAATTCATATAAATTTCTCTTGAATTTTTTTTAACTTTAGCATACTTTTGGAATTATTGCGTATAAAATCTTGATTTTTTTCAATTTTTTTTATACTGCATCTTTCTGTATTAGGAATGTTGTTTATTAAGAAACCTCAGGGCCAGGAATTTAGCTTAGCAACTCAAGTGCTTGCCTGGTAAGCAAGAGCAAGGTCATGAGTCTGACCCCTGTCACAAACAAACAAACAAACGAAAAAAAAAAACTTGATCTTATTCTTCATCTTGCTAAATGCTAAATATGCTTGATTTTAATTGAAAAGTTTAACTCATTTATATTTATGATAAATTTATGAACTTATGTATCAGATTTTGTACCTTACATCCATTGTTTTCTTTTCATTTATTTAACCTCTATTTCCAATGAATAAACAAAACCTTATTCACTGGTTTATATTTATGTGCTGTTTTTCATTTTGATGAATTACCTTAAGCAGATGACACATTAATGTATAATTACTCCTACTGAGTTCTTAGGAAAATTGTATATTAAGTATTTATTTTACAATAATATTAACTGTAGTCTCAAGGTGCAAATCAGATTATTTTCTTGAGACAATATAAGTAAATATAATGAATTTGTATTGACCCTACGCCCACTGTGTTGACATTGCTAAGATTTTTTTTTTAGATTCTGAATTGTTATATATCTACTTTCTACTTTTCTTTAATTTTTTTCTGATATTTCTCCTTTACGATATGGTGAACTTTTCTAAGTTTTGTTCATCATTCTTTTTTTTTTTTTTTGTGGCACCAGGGATCAAACTCACAACCTCGCACCTGCCAGACAGGCACTTAAACCACTGAGCCAAACTCAGGGCCCTAGTTTTTTTTGAAGCAGGGTCGCACTATGTAGCTCAAGCCATCCTTACTTGTTCATCATTCTTACTTCCTATAACTACTGCAGCATTTTCCTAGATATATTTCTCTTATTTCAGTGCTTTCTGTTTTCATTATCTTTTTACATTTTATAATGCTATTTATGAATCTACAATCTGATTTTTTTTTCCTTTACAAGAAGTCAGTTGTTTTTGGAAGCTTCATTGTTTTCTTTATCTGCTAAGTTCTTTGATCTTATATCACATATCTAGGACTGAATATATTCAGGTTTTCCAGCTATGAAGTTGTAGCAAATCCCACCATATCAGTAGCTTAACACAAGAGAGTTTTGTTTCTCATTGCACAGATTTCTGTGCAGGTATCTGGTCTTGTGCCCACTCAGTTACTCAGCCATCCAGGTTCTCAGCAAGTTAGGAAATTCTTCTCATGATATAAAGTCTCCTATACTGCAATGTCACAAAAAGAGATAATACGGAAAATTACATGGTTGTTGTCACAGACTAAATCTGAGATTGGCTTACATCAATTCTACATGCAGAAATTGTAACATAACTATAAGGAAGACTAAGACATGTTGAATATTGTCTTTCATTGTGGCCAAATAAGATACTTGTAAGCCCCATCCAGTCACAGAATTCAACTCAAACTTTAGGGTCTTCAAGAGATTTTCAATAACTTTTCATTTTTTCCCTCTATAAATGAATTTACAGATGACTCTCTTAACATATAGCGATTGGAAGAAAGACAAAGAAACTACAATAAGCAATCATGTTTGTATAACTTTTAAAAAATATACAGTAAGTGGTCACTGGTCAAACCAGAGAAGAATTTCACTCTGAGTGTGAAGCAGGACATAGAAAGAATAAGAAATAATATTCCCCAACCTAAGAGACTTACCCTTCTCTCCAGCTGTTATTCTTTGTTCTAATACAAGTAAAAGCAGTAACTTCTATTCTCATACGTAAAATTTTATAATCTCTTGTTCCCATAATATCCTGTTATGCCTGAGCAGGGCCACCAAGATACAAAACCTGTCACCGTTTGACAAACTTCTAACAGTCTACAAGTTCTAAACTGAAGACAACCCCCTTGGAAAACTACATAAAAATGGGAGCTTCTCCTTTGTATGGAACTCAGCCATTTTGGATACAAGACTGCTTGGTCAAATTGAAAACATCATACCACAGTGATATATGGGCACCCATGTTTATAGCAACACAATTTTTAATAGCCAAATCTTGGAAACAACCCAAGTGCCCATAAATCAAGGATTGGATAAAAAAGATGTGATATTTTTATACAATGGAGTACTACTCAGCTATCCAGGAAGATTGCATTGAGACTTTTATAAGTAAATGGACACAACTTGAGACACTACTCGTAAATGAAATAAATCAAACTCATGTGTGTAAATACCATATTGTCTCCCTAGTGTAAGAAATTGAAAAAGTAGATATAATCCAAAATCTACAATAAATACTGTGTAAGAAATTGCTCAAAGAGGAAAAGTGATTAGGATAAGGAAAAGGAGGAAAGAAGGATGGGAAAAGGAAAAAGACATAAATTTGTATATATGCATACATAAGATAGCTAAAATGACTATACTATTAAATGTATTAGTTATTGGAAAAGAACAGTTAATACTCACATGACTAGATTAATTTTACATGTCTACATCTGTTAATTTAAACAACTCCTTTGAAGGTAACAATATGCAATATTACAACCATTGTCAAATTCTTACGATCTTGTTTTGTAAACCTACACTGTTACTATGTTGGATTTGTTATTCTTTGTTTGTCTCTTTTGTTTTTTGTTTTTCTTTTCTGTGTCTTTTTTCTCTTAAATAAAAAAATTAAAATTAAAAAAAGGAAAAAAAAACTGCTGGTTTAGTGTTCACCTAAAATCAAATAAATCCTCCTCCTTCCTCCCGGTTGGTCTCTCTGGTCACTTTAATTCCTGGTGACTACAAAGGGACTGGAGAAGACAGGCTTGCTATATTCTTTGTCTATGGGCCTGGAGACCCTGAGCTGTGGGAGTCCTGAGACCTCTGGCAGCATCAGATGAGATTTAAGTTTGAAGAGGTAATCAGCCCTCTCACAGCCTGGTGTCCTCCCCAGCAAAATAGAACCTGAGGGGATTCAGAACAATTCTGGAACAACCCACTACAGGACTGTAGTAAGGTTTTGGGTCCCAAGGTAGGGCTGTATCAGTGGAACAGGAGTCTGATCATGTCCCAAGGTATACTGAGTAGTCATATTCAGGGGGAGTTGAACAAAACCTAAAATTCCAAGTCAGAAAAGTGACAGCAGCTTGCAAAAGTATACCTCATAATATGACCCAGGCAAGTGCAAATTAAACCTACACCCAAGTTAGAAAAAAAAAGAAAAGAAAAGAAACAGGAAGGCCCACAGTGTACTAGGTGTCTGTGGAGGAGATCAGGGTGGAGGCATGAGGAAAGTTATGTAGTATTACTGCACTGGTACGTGTATGCAGGGGTTCATAGGCATGCTACTGGGGGAGAGAAAGACCCCCTGAAAAATGGGGTAATGATGGTAACCTGTCTGGTTAGGAACTGAGACTGAAAGAGCTTCTATGTAGCTAGCCAGTCAGGTAACCGTTCTGGTGTAAAGGTATGGGTCCAAGAAACTTAGGCCCAGTTGTGATGGTCAAGATTGGACGCATAAAGAAGGGTCATCTTTCCATTTTAGAGAGAGTACAACTGACCTTATCCTTGATTTTAAAAAAATTAATTAAAAGATCCCAAAAAGATGTACAGAATCTTCTGTTTCCCAAGAGATTAAAAAATAAATAAATCACTAAATGGGGCCCAATTTCTCTTTTCCTTGAAGGACATTTCCCTGGGTAAAGAAATATCAGGTCACAAAACTTGGCTAAATGATAAATTTACTTTTGGCCTCCAAATTAAATTTATTGTTGTTTAATTAATGTGCTTAACATAGTTCTTGTACATTGTAAATTCTTAAACTACAATTACAGGGTTCACTCGCTCTTTTTTTGGTTCCCTGCTGGTTTAAGATAAGAACCCTAATTTAAAGTTACCTGATGTCTGTTGGCACCCAGACAAATTTAAAGTTCAACAATCTGAGATCAAAAGAAAAGAAAAAAAGAGAGACATAAGGACACTAAACCCCAAGCAGCTGCTATCAAACTTGATATAAAAAGTTTATAGGAAATGGGTTGGAGAAAATTATATTAACAAGGCTATAAGTATAAAAGATACACTTTTGATATGAGAAGACTTTGTAGGATCTTTCCTGACAGAAAGATAAAGCTAATGACAAAACTGGAAAGTTCATATATGTTGGGAAAAAAATTTGTGGAATAACTTTATTTAAAAACAACAAAAAAGTATGTCTTCTTATTGGTTTGGTGAAGCCCAGGCTGTTCCTTGTAAAAGATCCTTGTTACTCAAAAGGATTGAATGGGCTATGACCCTGACCATACCAATCACTCCTTCTCAGGTCTCAGCTCTCCTTTCCAAATGACTTTGTCTTTAACACTCCCCCCCAAAAAACAGTATGTATAATCATCTATTGCCTTTGATAAAATAAACATTTTGTTATTACATAGATGAGATACACTTGTATGGGGTAATAAGCATATATGTGGTTATTAACACTGCTTAAAACACTTTATAAAGTCGATTGGTCCTCCTTTCATGTTGGATGTATGACCAAGGGAATGATTGACAGTCATGATTAATTGTTCATATAGAATGGTAATCAGAGAAAGAGGATGGCTGAGACACCCAGATCGATTTCTTTACATCAACTCATGGCTAAATATAGTGCAGACCCTACCCACATGGCTAAAACCTTGTCTGGCTGTATATTGCAGAATACTCATGGCCCAATCTGAGCCCAAAACAAACAAAAAGAACAAGAGAAACTGGTTCTACAAGGCCTGCTAAGAGGAAGCAGAGACGCTTTTGCCACTATTTGCTCCCTTTTGACAAGGCCAACCTGCAGGGAGACAGGATCAGATGATAACAAATTTCAAGCATCACTTGTGGGGGAAGTCAAAGACTCCATCTCAGGGGAAAGATGAGGCAGGCCCAAATGATCAAATGAACCCCTTCTGATCTGGCTGTGCATGGGCCTTGCAGATGCCCTTTCAAGAAACTAGGAGGCTCATTTATTATGATACGAAAGAACAAATTCAAGGGGGACAATGGAGCTTTGCTTACCAGGCTTTCTCAATCACTGACCTTCTTAACTGGAAACACTATATATACTTTTATGAAGAAAAGTCCCAGGCCCTTATAAACTTGATCCAGTTCATTTTGCAGATGAATAATCCAACCTGGCCAGATTGCAAACTGTTCCCTCTGATGCTGTTTAACACTGAGGAGTGATATAGAGTGACACAAACAGCCCTCATCTGATTAGAAAACAATGCCCCAGAGGGCATGCTAAATGTTCAAATGTATCCTCAAGGCCAATTCCCAGAGGCAGATCCCAATAAGGACCCAAATAATGAAGCTCAACTACAATGCTTAGGTTAGTACCATGAGGCCCTCTTACAAGGTTTAAAAGAGATTGGAAATAGAACAATGTTATGGTTGATACATTGTGTCAACTTGAGAAGCTTAGGAGTTTAACTGAGTGACTCAGCTGGGAGCCAGGGTTCTTACTTCCCAAATAACCTCATCCTGTGTGAAGGAAGGCAAGGAGATTTGTGAAGCTGCACCCGTCCTGGAGGGAGGGGGTGGCTTGTGTACAATATAAGGAGAAAAGGGACACTTGCTCTTGCCCCCTTTTACTCTGGCTGCTTTTACTCTGGCTACTGCCTTGAAGAGTTTCCCCAGTGCCATGCCACCCTGCCTTGGAGCCAGCTGATTATGGACTGAAACCTCCAAAAACTATAAGATAAATAAACCTTCCCTTCCCCAATTTTGGGCATCAGGTATTTTGTCTCAGCAACGAGTGAAAAGTAACCAAGGCAAGCAATAAGTATGGGAAAGATCCCAGAGATACTCTAGGGGACTAAAGAAAGTCCTACTCAGTTTTATAAGAGGCTCTGTGAGGCACTTTTGCTCTATACTCCATTTAATTCTGAGGCTGCTGAAAATCAATGCAGTGAACACTGCCTCTGTGGGACACTCTCAGGAGGATATCTGGCTGAAGCTACAGAAGCAAGAGGGTTTTCTGAGCATAAGTGGAATCCAGTTCATAGAGGAGGCCACAAAGTTGTATGTAGTCAAACAGGAAGCTGATAGAAGGCCCAAAAAGAAAGAAGACACGTTTGTGGCAGCACTTACAAAGAGAAATGCAGACGTCGTAAAAGGGCAGGAATCACAACAACACACAAATCTGCCAACAAAAGGTCAGATTTTGCATTTCATAGTGACACAAAGGGAGTGCCACCTGGGCACTGAATGGAAACAGGTTGTCTGTGCCCTCCCAGTTTCAATCATCTGGTGTAAGATAAGAGAGTTTTGGGACACAGTGGGATTCTGTTGTATCTGGATCCCAAGTTTCTCGCTTATGGGTAAGACCCTATGTGAAGACACAAAATGGGGAGGGGGAGCCCCTTCTCTGGGAAACTGACTGGGAAAGAACATTTAAACAGATCAAAGAGGCCTTGACTCAGGGCCCAGCCTTAGGACCAAGACTTTCTTCCTATGTGTCCATGAATGAAAGGGAATGACCATAGGGGTCTTAACCCAAGTCATGGGATTCTGGCATCACCTGGTGGCCTACTCGTCAAAACAGACTCTGTGCCCCTAAGTTGGCCTCCAAACTTCAAGGCATTTGCTACTCCAAAGGAAATTTCAAAACTGATAGTCTGTCACTCTATTCAAGGACAGGAAAGGCAGGTAGAGCCTCTTCCCATAACTAAAGATTGGCAAAAACTCTGCTAGCATTAGCATTCTAATGCCAGTTGCAGCATATAACATAAGTGTGACTCAGACAAAAAGTGCATCTTGTTATGTTAACCTGTTCCAAGGTTTCAAGGAGATAGCTTGGCTCAGTCTAAGACAGTGATTGATTCTTCCTGCTCACACTAGCTCTGACCTTCCTGATTATAGGAAAAAACAAAATGAAATGGAACAAAACAGCAACAACAGCAACAAAAAATTAACTTACCCAAAACAAATCTGCCTAACAATGTATGACAAGACAAAAGGTAACCAACTGTAGAATGTCCTGTTATCAGCCTTTTGCACTTCCTCCTAAAAGCCTATATAAGTGACTGTTTAACCCTAGAATGGAGTTGATTTGGAACTGAGATTTCCATCAGTCCACTGGCATAAAAAGAGCTGTTTCCTTCCAAGTTCTTCAGTGCTTAGTGTCTTCCTTTGTTTGGTCCTGTTTTTCTGCAACACCATTACTGCCTTGCTGAAACAGGAGGCTAACAAGCTGACACTGAAATAATAACTGACCATTTGAGTACCATATTCAGTTATAACTTTAATGGACTAAATTGTGCATCCTTGGTTGTTAAATCCAAGAATGACTTGATATCAGGAGCTCCTATGCAAAAATTCTCACATAATTCTAGAAATAATGAACACTCTTAACTCTATTGCCTTAACTCCTTAATGAGTGTGCGGAAACCATGAGTAATACATCCTCAAGACAAGCAGATCTTGTAGATCACCCCCTTGGAGACCTACACGTCGAATACTTCACAGATCAAGGCAGTTTTATACAAGAAGGGGTCCACTGGGCAGAATATACAGTGGTGACACTAGACTCTGTTGGAGGCTCAACCTCAGCCTGCCAGAACCTCAGCACAAAAGGCAGAGTTAATAGCAATGACAAAGACTCTTTTACTACAAGGGACAAAAAGGCTAACATCTATACTGATCACAAATATGCTTTTGCTACACTACATCCTCATGGAGTTATACAGAAAAAGAGGACTCCTGATTGCTGGGGGAAAAGAAATGAAGGAATTTTACAATTCCTAGATTCTTTATGAGTACCAAAGAAAATGGCTGTTACACATTTTGGGGGACACCAACAGACTAGAATAATAAAAGCCTAAGGAAACAAACAAACAAACAAAAAAGACAGAAAAGCAAAACAGGCCACTACATCAGCCCCACAGCCCAGAAGTTGTTCCCCAGCCATGCTCCTCAACCTGGAGCCTCCTCTCCCAGGGGCCACAAACTACTACCCAAATAAAAAGGCATGGTTTGTGAGAGAATCTAAAAATTATATGAAGAGAGGATAGTAAAAATTCTCTGAATTTTAGCCATTCCTGAAATAATGGCCCCCAGATTTGTAAGGCAATTCCATCAAGGGATTCACATGGAAAAAATGACACTATAGTCATTATTAGACCATCACTTCTATGTGTCACAGCTAACTACCCTCACTTGAGTTATTTGTGAGCAGTGACTGATCTGTCCTCAAACAAAGCCCTACCAGGCCCCTGGGAATTCAAGAAATGGGTGCTACCCTCCGTGAAAATTCACAGAACTGCCTTGAGTGGAGGACTATTGGTGTATGTTGCTGCTTGTCTGCACTGCCTCAGACTTGGTTGAAGCCTTCCCCACCTGAACAGAAAACACATGAGAAGTGACAAAGGTGCTGTTTAGAGACATCATCCCAACATTCATACTACCCCTAACCTTAGGGTCAGGTGGGGCAGTATTTGTGGCTGAGGCAGTGCAGGATTTCACATGAATGTTAAAGATAGCATGGAAACTACACATGGCCCACTGACCCCAAAGCTCAGGAATGATGGAATACGTGAATCAGACTTTCAAACAATTGCTTGAAAATCATTGCCAAGAAACTCATTCGAGACAGGATCAAGTCCAGCCCATTGTGCTCTTCCAGGCCAACTGTACCCACCAAACAAACTGGGTATTCCTCTCATGAAGTCTTGTTTAGCTGGACACTCCCAATTACAAGCCAAATCAAAAGTGATCTCTGTGAACTAGAAGAATTGGCCTTAAGGAGACAGATGCAGGCTTTGCATATAGCCATGGAAAAAATCCATGGCTGGTTACAAGAGAGAATTCCCGTAAGTCTAACAGATCCAACACACACCTTCAAACTGGGCCCTATTTGGGTTAAGAAATAAAATCCAACCACCTTGAGGCCTATATGGGATGGTCCTCACATTGTAATCTTGTCTACACCCACTGTTGTTAAAGTTTCAGGAATCGTGCCTTGAATCCACCACAGTCTGCTAAAACTGTTGGCCCAAAATAGGTGGACCAATCAGCAGGAACCAGACCATACAAACTGGCTGATTCTATGGTGAAACCTAGTAGCCACTGGAATCTACAGCTTTGCTCTAGTCACCCCAGCAGCTGACTAATCTACACATGGCTGACAACTGAGGAGATCACAACCCTGCTCTGGAAGCTCAACTGTTCACTCATGGCCAAATCTTAGGGATTGATTTAGAATTATAATGATATGTCTTTTACTTTTTCTTGTAATTCTCTCTCTGCCCAGTAGGGGACCAACTACCCATAAAAAGGTAAATAATAATAGTGATACTCTCTATTAAAAAATCATTTATAGAAAGCATCAAAGGGTAGAATAAAGCAGGATTTAAAAAGAAAAAGAAATGCTTCACCAAGTCAAGAGACTTTCTCCTCCCTACAGCTATTATTCTTTGTCCTAGTACAAATAAAAGCAGTAACTTTTGTCCTTGTAAGTAAAATTTTACAACCTCCTGTTCCCATAGCATCCTGTTATGCCTGATTAGAGCCACCAAGATACAAAAATTGTTACAGCTTTACAAACTGCCTTTGTTCTCCTTCTCCCAGCCAACGAGTTACATGAAAAGACCAACCCCTTTGACAAAATGTATAAAACTGGGAGCTTCTCTTTTGTTCAGTACTCAGCCATTTTGGACATACAGTTGGGCTAGTGTTCATCGAAAACCAAGTAAATCCTCCTCCTGTCTTCCCATTGGTCTCTCTGAATCCTGTAACAAGTGAACAGGTGATTGGTGCCACCTGATCAACAATATGGAGCATCTTTATGACACCTATAGCTCATCGGCCAGAGCAAAACACCTGCATAGAACAAGAACAAAAGTCTACATCAGACAGTTCTTGCTGAATTCTTTACAGGATTTTGCGTAGGTGTATCAGGTATACCTGTAACAAAGTTAGGCACTTAAATATTTGCCATGTTTCTATGTCTAAATGTGTTCTGTGTTCCTCATTTATTTGTTCCACAACAATTTCTAAAGTCTTCAATGTACAAGGGAAATCAAGATAAAAAAAGAACATTTAACATGTCACCTTTTCCAAGGGCATAATCTGTAACAAGATTCCAGCATTTCTTGATCTTAGGGAAGTGCTCTTGCTAGGAGAAGGAGATGAGGGGGAAAAAAAAGAGAAGAGAAGAAATGAAGCCAGGCAAAGTTCCAAAGAAGATAAACACAGCCTGGTCCTGTAGAGCACTGGTTTCTACATTAAATTCAGAGCTGATCCCACAGCAGAGCCAGAGAGCTGAGCTTTCAAACTCTCACACAAGGCAGCCATTGAGAAATCCTTCCTCAAAGACTTATTAGCTCCAGTTACATCAGGACGCCTGTGCTGCATACAAACCAGCTCTACTGTCTTGGGCTGTCAGGTGTCGGTTCTTAGAAACAAGATATGCAGGGGCTGAGATCCAAGTGCAGAGAAAGAATAGGAAAGATATAAGTGTATCTGGGCAGAATAGAATGGGGACTCTCTAGTGCCATCAAAGAATAGATAATCTAATGGAAAGACAGACCTGTGACCAGGGAGGAACATTCACATGTTTTAGGTACTCTAAGTTGCAATGGTTTTACTACACAGAACAAACTCTGAAGTGATCAGCTTTCCTGAATGTAAACAAAGACTTCACTGAGGCGGAGGTGATGGTTGGCTCCCTGGCACATGCATTTTAGAGTTTCACATTTCATCGCTAGGAAACTTCGCTAGTTTGTTGACTACTGCCAGTTCAAAATCAGCTATACTACAAAGGAATTCCTGGAGTTAAGTGGATCTGTGACCAGTGTGACCAGTAGGTGTTAATTACTTATCTCCTTTATTTGCTTGGTAGTTTTGTCACCAAATATGTCACAATTTAAAGCTAAGGATAAACATTCAAATCTCTCTAGAGGGATACTTTGAATATTGCCATGACAAATGAAGGTTTTTAAATTCTCACTGGAACCAGACTTCTGTCCTTCTTTCATATGGTTATCAAAGTCAGATTCAATTTGATGACTTTAACTAAAATAATTCCTTGTAACTTCTGCCAGTTATATGACTGCTTTTAACTTGATCTAGAGTTTCTTACCATTAATGTGTAACACATAGCTAAAGATAAAATGTCTTCGTATATGTTTAATATGAACATCACAGTCATTTTCTTTCCTAATTAATTGATTCTGTTCCAAATGGAATCAGACAAGATTAAATGACTCTCCTCAAAATGGCCCCTATTTTAATTATAAATCTTTTGACTTGAAAATTGTCTCATCCTCAAAGGACATAGAGTTGTACTGCAATTATTCATCATGTCTCTCAAAATACAGGAAATGAGAGTCCTTCATAATCTCTGCAAATATGAGGAATTTAAACAGCATTTATTACAATTAAGACTTATTCTAGTTCTGGAAAATATTGTTTCTTCACAAGATGACTTTCTATGGGCACAAATAAACTTTAGTTTTTTGCTTATCTTTATCCTCACAAATTTCCAGAAAGGTATTGTATATCCTATAAGATTTCTAAAGGTTGACAGGATTATAAACAATAAAAGTAGGAATGAGGAAATTTGACACATAAGGAAGGACAAGGACAAAGCACAGTTGGCTAAAATACAAGAAAGAATTTTATCATAACCTACTACCGGGAGAAAACTTGCAATAAAACATTATTTTGGACAAGTTAGAGTAAAGACATTCTCTTATTTAGGATTATTCGATTTAGGCTCATAGGGGCTTATGATGGTGCAAAAAGAGCACACGTTCTGTAGAAATTATATCTGGAATTTAGAATTTTGATCTTTTCTAAAACTACGATGTGTGATATAAGATTCTTACCATACCACACAATCAAGGTGGGAAACAAGACATACTCTATAGTGTGTTGTGTTGTTAAGCAAAGATGTTTGATAGGGTAGATATATGAAGTGCATTTTATATTTCCAACTTATGCTAGTTTTATACTGCCATTACCCCCATTTTAAGTGGAAAATCATCTGGTATTTCTATGACAGAGGAAGGACAGAGATACTGCAAAATCAATAAAGACAAAATTCAGTGTATATAAGATATAAAAGAATATTGATTTCTGATTGTGCAACTTTAATCACACAAGCATGACATGTCTTCCATGCACTTGGAAGGTAATACTAAGTGAGAACTAGCTAAAGGCCCAAAAGTACTTCTCATTTTATAAAGACATGGACAATTTAAAGGGCTGAAATGGTCAATTTTGTGGGTTCTAAGAAGATGGCCAAAAGCAGTCTGAAGAATGTTGTATTGGAGTCAAATAAAAGACTGGAAAAGGAGGGTTCATGATTAGAAGACAATGTGCATATTCAGGATGGCTGCATGAACTCTTTGGTAAGGCTCTAATGTACCAGGGGTAGCTTAGGGAATTAAGCAATTCTTCAAACAGACACACACTTAACAACCCACTTTATAACGAATAAAGTTCTTTCATAGAACAAAGACGGATCCATCTTGGATTAAATGAACTGACATTTTAGTAAAATATATCATGGACCAATCCCAAATTTTGACATAAATTTTAGCAAGCAACACATCAATAGAAAGTGGGATTTGAAATATTCATGAAATACAACTAAGCCAATGGTGTAAGACAATAGTATCTTATCTTGATGCTAAGATTCCATAAATATTTTTCTCAGGGGCTCTTATGGAAGAAAAAGGCTGGTAGTGGGAAGGAGGGAAGGAAGGGGAGGACAAAGGGATGCAGGGAGGGAAATCTTTGATATGCTGACTTGTACATATACTGCAGTGACGTTTACATGTGCTAACAACAAGACCTGTGAAGGTTCCCATAGGCTGTTCCTCTCAGCAGGGAAATAGCCTGCATAGATTCCACAACACAATAAAATTCTGTTTGAAAACTATCCTTCCAGGCAAGGTCTTGGACACAGCTCTCTGGCTATTCTGTGTGATCCAGGTATGTGTTCAAGGCTGTCTGAAAGAAAGGCCAGGCTGATGTATGTCAAGCATCCTCTTGAATGCCACTGTCCTCAATTTGTCCCCAAGAAAACATAAATCAGTGGTAAGGTTGGTGTTGTTTCCCCTAGAGAGATCCCTGCAGGTTGCCACATCCATCATTTCTGTTGTGTACTGACTGGTATGCCAGGGAGATTAGCAAATAGAGGATTGGGAAAATAAGATCTCTTGAAAACTGACGCGACAGATTAGAACAAGTGACTGACTGCTTGCCTGCCACATCCACTCAGAGGTGAGAGGGGGAAGAATTTAGGGTGGGATTCACTAATGCAACTGTTTCTGATCTGTGCACTAAGAACACATGACCTGCTGATGAACCCTCCCAAATCCCACTCCATTTGCACTGCTGGAAAAAAAGGCTAAATAAATATTCACCAAGGACACAAGCAAACAAATATTTTTAAAACACATTAGTAAATTACCTAATAAAAATCTAAATTTGGCTGTTCTACTTACCAAAGGTAAGATACACAATTTAAGGGATATGTGAACCCCATGAGACAATTTACTGAAGTGAATTATGATTTATAAGTGATGTAAAGCCACTGTTCTAGAACTTCATACTAACTTAGAATCAGGGTATGATGTCTAAGCAATTCACATCCTTTCTAGCACTTGGAGAGTAATTGTGCCATGTTCTCTCATGGTAAGACTTTTTTTCTGTTTGCCTAATAACTTCATTTCTGGCAACTTACCTTACATGTACATATAAATATGGGACTGACGGTTCCAACTAAAATATACGCTTCAGCAATAACCTGGAAACTATTTTAATGTCTGTCCACTCAGGACAATTAAAGTATTCCAACACTGGAGTTCAGTACTATTAGAGGGAATAAATCTATATTGGTTGATATAAAAATATTTCAAAGATATTTACTACATGTGGACTAACTAAAGCAGCATACAAAAGTATGAAAGGTAAAATGTCCACGTGTGTGCACGTTGAGAAACTATTAACAGTAAACAATACATTCGAATGACCCAATCAAGGCTTTCAACACTAAAGCCTGCATTCTTTCTGCCAAATTCAAGAGTAACCATGTCTGACTTCACTTCTAAGTCAGTTAGTGGATGACACCTAGTCACTAGTCAGATGGAAATCTCTTTCCACACTCTCTCCTTTCACACACAGCTTCTTGCAATTACCAGTGGTAGCTCAGTTCATGAACTTAATTCATTCCGTGATTCTGGGGAAGATGGCCACGTTTGTGTTCATCACCCATAGCTGAATTTGCAAATTGAAGCAAAGTTTTGCTGATTCCTACTGTTTACAAATCAATTTATTCACAAACAAAAGTATTCATGAGCTGAAGCATTGCTATATTCACATTTCTTAGAGAGTTTTGGTTCAGTCGTTTTGTGGTTGTTACTGTTTTCAATTACTCTAAAAAGAAAGTCACGTTAGGGGCAAACCTGTAGGTCCTTATTTCAAGGAAGCACATCCCTCTTTGGAGCCCTACTTTCCTTCACAAAGGCCCCATTTGGTGCTACTGTGGCTCAGTTCATGACTCTTCACCACAGCCTGGACCAGCCAGACTGCACCCTAACCATGTTGTCATATGCAAACAACACTGTGGGCTCTTCCCTTAATATAAAGGTCCCCCCACCCCCTTGTACATCTTCAGCAACTCTCCCATTTCCTCAAGGTTATGATTCGAAACTTGAACAAGCACCACAAAACAAACCAATTAGCCAGATTGTTCACTTTAGGCTTACGTTCAGTAAACCTTCCACTCATCTCTCACAACATGAAATTTATCTACTTTTCAGCACCCCATTATGTTGTTACTGTATCATATAATATTTGCAGGTTTAGAGAAGCAATACACCAAAATCACTGGCTAAGATAAAAATCAGCATTCAAACACCCCTGAATAAGTATAAGATAAAGCATCTTGTTTACCTCAGGGGGCAAGACTATTTTTATATAATAATAATAATAAAATAATAATAACAGTAAACCTTAGAAACTCTTTGTTATGGGTAGTGACCCCATAAGATGAACAACTGAAATGAAACGGACTGAGGAATAGGCAAATTAATTTAAAACATTTAGTCTGACTTGAGAAAGATCTTCAAATTTCAAGCATTTCTAAAATTTAGTTTAGGATGTACAGCAAGGAGCAAGACATCGCTGCATTGCTAAAGTCTTTTGCATTCATCGTCAACTTTGCCCCCAAATCTAAACTATAGTCAGTTCTAAATGTAATATATAACACTTTCATAACTTTTAAGAACTATTGCTTCTATTTTAACTTCTGTTTATTTTTTGTGTGGATGTAATTATGAGTTTATGAGCTCAAATATTATTTTAATTACAGTTGACCCATAGATTTATTAATTCACCATGATTATTACATGGGGTGCAATGCTATATTTCACCAATATTTGTATTTAAATCATCACCACGGACATAATTTTTCTTCAGTGTTTAGATTTTAATTGTTTTATAATGAAACTGTATTTGTAACAATGTCAGATGCGTCATCTTTGAGGGGATGAAACTCCCAAAGCTTTACCTTGATTCACAAAATGATTAAAGACAACCAAATAATTATTGGAATGACTGTAACTCTTTTTGGTTTGTTTGTTCTACTTGAATAATCAGATAATGCCACTTATCTGTTTGCAAACATACTTTGTAATGGAAACTCTAACACTGCACTTCCTCTTTTTTGTATATGCACAAAAGTTAAAATTGAAAATTAGGAAAATACACGTAGAACAAGACTCAGTTTATCTAAATAAAAGGTCATGTTTTATATCCTTTGCAACTGACAATATTAATTTGTCATGTTTGAGTAAAGACTGCAGCCAATTACAATGCTATTGCCTTCATGGTGAGTGGTTAAATGTCAACTAATATTTTAGGCAAGTTCAATAATCATTATCAGATTAATACAAAAATAAAAATGAAATGCACATGTTTCCATCAAACATGGATTTTTGCTTTTTAAGATTATTGATGCCAGCCACCTGGAAACCAGAACCATACACGGGTCACTGCCAGAGTGGGGACAGCCACACCCAAGCCTCTCTCTGTGAGTCAGCACCATTCACAGACTGCAGAGGGAGAGAAACAGTCCTCACCAGGAGGTGATCCCTGCTAGGAAACCATACCATTTTCATTGTTTTATTGGGTTGGGTTTTATTCTCTTTTGTTTTGTTTGCTTATGTTAAATCTGATGGCCATGAGCAGCTACTTGAAAGATAGCAAGACATATTATGGTAGCCATTTTGGATTTACTATTGGCTTGTTTTGAAGTCTTTTGTTACATTCATTATTTTGTTTTTATTGTTTGCATTCTATTCTGTTCGTTTTACTATGTCTGAAGGTATCTGCAGCTATTCTGAAGACAACAAAAGGCATTATGGTAATTATTGTTGATTTTGTAAGGTTTTGAAGTCCTGTATCACTTATACTGGTTTATTTTGATTGGTTTTATTGTTTTATTTTCCTTGGTTTTATCCTCTTTTAAAAAAACCAAAATTATTGCTGCCAAAAATAAATTTATTGCAGAATAAGTGAAAAAGAGGAGAAAGAAAAGTTTATAGGTGGAGGAAGAGGAATAAAAACATATCAGATAATAAAATGTATAAGGATAAATATTTATAACACAGAATAAACAAGCCCATTGGAACAAGGAACCCACACCACTGCAAAGTAATGTGTTTGGTCTTTGGCAGTATTGTTCAGTTTCTGAAGTCTTCATGTCTCAAGAACACCTCCACTCCCATCCCTGGTGACCCTGACTGGTGACCCTAAAGGCTGTCAGGAGAAACAACAGCAGGTACTTCTCCCACCTCCATCAAAGAGCAGAACAAATTATATGCCCTTGCCAACATTCATATCCAAACACTTTGTTTCATACACTGCATGCTGTCTTTAGAAGGGAGGTGCTATTTATGATTGGAAAGGATCCAAAAAGAGATGAGTGATTACTGGCTGCTGTTCAATCTGAACCATATGGTAAGGGGATATCAGATATATCATGATAGAAAATGCAACATCTGACAGAAAACCAGCATGATTATTTGGAATCTTGCAAAATACATTACCTGACGAACTGAAGCATGATTTCTCTTTGAACCACTCAAATAGAGTACAGGAGTGGACACAAGAGCCACCCTCTTTCATAGAAGGTATTAGCCCAGTGGAAGGATGGGACAGTCTCCTAAAGATGAGCTAATGCACCAAGTTAAA
>RJWM01015040.1:0-48875 GCA_004363535.1 Dasyprocta punctata
AGTATTTCCAGTCCTACGTTCTTAGTCTCATAATGAACCTTCTCATGGGCAAGTCACTTCACCTGTCTTCTCAGTTTCCCCTTCACAAAATGAAGATGCCATTGCAGAGTACTTTTAAAGATTGATATGAAGTGCTTTTTAACACAAGTGCAAACATCTGTGGAATTGTTCTGGGGTTTCAGGATGGAAGTGCGAAATAGAAAAGCCCCCTCGAGAACTCCATCAAAATCACTCAGCTGCTGTCAGTGCGTCTTAGGCTCGTATTTCATTCCAAGAGTTAACATCTATCTAATTCTATGCAGTTATATAAAATTGCAGAAGGCTTTTACCTGAAAGAATTTTCTCAAATTTATTTCTTTAAAAATCTCTAGACTGTGACCTCCAGGGTAATAGAAGAGTAACTTCCAAACGGCAGGACCATGGGAAACCTGAGGCCTCTGGGCTTTGTCCTCATCCCCTTTCCACGGGCGGCACTTTCAGACTTACATTTCTAAGTGCTCCTGTAAATTCCGAGCACCGAATTTGGCATTGGTTTCTGAGTTTTTGGTGCAAGGTATCATCTGTTGTTGCCTTGATTTTATGTTGTAGAAAATTCCTAATTGCTCACAATTTTCTCTCTGAGATGTGAATGTCATCTTATTCTAGTCTCCTTTTTTCGTTTACCTTAATCCGTCATTATTTTGGTTGCTATTTATTCTGTTTCTCAGGAAATTGAAATACTGGCAGAGATGTGTGTATCAGTTAGCAGAAAGCAGGCTGCAAAAAAGATTTAATATGGGGGCGGATACTTCATTATTAATCAACCCAGAGGAAGAGAACCTGAAGTGTTTAAAAAGATTTAAACTTTATTGAGCAGTTCCTCTGCCAGGTGCTTTCTTTGCCCTTTATCATCTAACCCTAGTACTGCAAGTAAGGCATAGATTTTTTCTTGACTCAAGTAAACAGATAGGAATTTGATGTTCATGGAGATTGAGCAATGGGTGAGAATAATGCAGACAATAAAAGGTGGACTCAAGACTAGAAGCTCGAGCTCTGCTTCCAGACTCAGGTTCTTCACGCCTCACTAAGCCACAGACTGTGTGAATGACCTAGTACCTGTGTCATGTGGGAAGGGTATCAGTGATTGACCATACAGTGAGGGTAGAATAGTCCTCCATTCCAAATCTTAACACTTTCTCATTGCATCATTCTTCCTTCTATATGGCTCCCCTTTTTCTACAGTTCAGAGTCTTAAAACTCTTAAAAAACATTTTTCAAATTTAGCCGTTCAACTCTCCCTTTCTAGGGGAAAGCTACTACCCTTATTCTGAGTGAAACTGGAGTTCTGGAAAAATAAGAGAATGTTATCAGTCCTAAATCCTTCAAAAGATCTGTGAACGGAGAAGAAGTGTCTTTCTTTAATCTTTTTTTCCTTTTTTTTTTTTTTGTGGCTCCGGGGATCGAACTCACAGCTTCGAACTCACAGCTTCATGCCTACCACCCAGGCACTTAAACCACTGAGCCAAACTCCCAGCCCTAGTGTTTTGAGGCAGGGTCACACTATGTAGCTCAAGCCGGCCTTGCACTCGCGTTGTAGCCCAAGCCCATCTCGAACTCACAACGCTCCACCTACCTCAGCCTCCTGAGTGCTGGGATTAAAGGCGTGCGCCACCATGCCTGGCTTCTTTAATCTTTTTTGTGTTACCATAACAAAACACCACAGATTGTATAATATGTAATGAATAGAAATGTATTCTTCACAGTTCCTGACTTTGAAGTTCAAGAGAGGCCACGTCTGATGAGGGTCTTTTTCTGTTGCATCATTCACCTGACAGAAAGACAGGAAAAGAGGCAAAATACATCCTTCTATAAAGAACACCCACTCCTGTGATAATTCATGACTTCCTAATCTTGGTTGAAAGGCACATTTCTTAAGATCATTAGGACTAAGTCTCCCACATGTGAGTGCAGGTTACCAGCACATGTAGTGTGGCTCTTTTTGTGAATCAATCCACACCCTGAATTTGTAAAATACGAGTTATAGTCAGTGTTTCTCTGCCAGTGTGGCTTTCCATGCTTCTGATTCTTCTCTGTATGTCTGCACCTTTGTGCATGCTGCTCCTCCTCCCTGACGTGAACTCCCTTGGTCCCACTGTGCCTGCTTGTTTGTTATTTCCCAAATTCAGCAAAGGCACATGCTCTGCAACCTCACTTTTGAACTTTCAGGCATACTGGTCCATTCCTTCTCTTTACCTCTTCTTGACCTTATGCAGATGGTATTGCTAACGTCTCTAAGGCAGAGTCCCTGACCTTTTTGAAGCAGGGACTGGCTTCATAGAAGACAATTGTTTTCCATGGACTGGGGTAGGGTTGGTTTATGGATGATTCAAAGGAGCAGGCAGCTTACATCCTTCAAGTACTCAGTTTGCAGAAGGGTTTGGTCTCCTAGGAGAATCTGACATTACTGCTTATCTCTCAAGGGGTGGAGCTCGGTGGAAATGTGAGGGTTGGGGCACCACTGTAAATATAGAGGAAGCTTTGCTTCCTGGAGCTCACTCCCTGCTATGCAGCCTGGTTTTTAACAGGGCATTAAAGAAAGGGTTGCAGTACACATGACCGTGGTCTTTAAGAATGTCACATTCTGGCTAGACAAGCATATATACTCACCAAAACAAAGCAAATGATGCAGTATCTTGCCTCTCAACCTATACCATTCTTACTTAGTGTATTCTCTGGGCAGAGGTTTTCTGTTAATACTTTCTACTTTGTGGGCCATTTGGGCTCTGTTGAGACTACATCCATACCAAACAGCACTTGAAAGCGTATTTTTAACACATCAGTCTTTCTAAAGCTGAGACCAACATCTCAACTTGAAGGTTTAAGGATTAATGTAAGAGTATCTCTATGGCCCATTCTATCACAAATGCTATGATCTTGAAAGATATGGGGGATACCCACAATGTATGAAAGGATCCATTTATAAATTTCAGGTTTCCTGGGTTATAAAAACAAGTCATTGGATGATAATTGCATTTTATAAAGGATGTAGAAACATAGTCCAAAACAATAGAACCAAACAGAAAATAACAATGCATTATGCATAGAAGAGTAAATATATGTTTCTGCCTATACATATTGAATGAGAGGGCCTCTGATTTTTAAAAAAAACTTATTTCTTACTATTTCATTATAGGAAAAATTGTTTGTAAAGTACTATGTGTCTTTATATTTTCTTAGTGTATGTTTTCAGTCATGAAGTTTACATTCATCTTAGGGAGTAGGGGCATGTAAAACCCAGCTTGGTTCTTTTTTATTCCCCCTCCCTTTCTCAAAACTAAGGAGTAGATGGAAGACAGGAAAGTAAAGGGATAGACAGCTCACACATTCTAACATGCACCTGCATCTCTGCATTGCCTTTTACTGTTCACCAAGATGGAAGTTAGAAACACTCTTTCGTTTCTTCTTCTATGCAGTACCTTTCCTGAGAACAAAACCTAGACCCAAAATGTCTTTCTTTCTTCACTTCTCCACCTAGCAAAAATTATATGCATTCTTCCAGACCTGCTTCGAATGCCAGCTTCATTGTGAAGCTTTGACTCAATCACTGAGGCCCAGTTAATCACGTTCTTTCTGGAGTCCTCTCAGCTCTTCGTTCATGCTGCTTTTGCAGCATTTATCAATTGTATAATGCTTAGTTTTACATGGGCTACTCTTGGCTGATGGGCTGTGGGCTTCTTGAACTTGAAAATAATTCTGATGGTTGTCTGTCTACTCCTTAGTTCTTAGCCTCTTACTTTCATGCCTTCGGTAATGGAGCCTTAGAGGGAGACGGCTTAGTGATATGGTTAAGACTTGAATTCCACAGTGTCACTTGGAGGCAGCATGGCCTTTGATATCTTGCTTAACTTCTCTAAGCCAACTTTCCCATCTAACAAGTTCAATATAATGAATGCACAGCATTACTGGAAAGGTGAAATGGAATTATGTATATGAGTAAGCTACAGTGCATATAATAAATTTTGAACAACCACATTTGGTATAGTGTTGTTGCTGTTGAAAAAGAAGTAGAAAATGCTACTGAAGTTTTTGCTATATACACATAGAAAGCAAATGTGTTTAAATTGTATTGAAGTAAATAATAAAATACTAAATTATGCAGTATAATGTGCATGTGAATAGAATGATGATAGATAAAAGCAGTAAATGCAGATATCTGGAGCCTTCATATTATTAGACTAGCCTAATACATTTTCAATTTTATATTTCTCTATATTTTAAATTGTTGGGATATTGAAAGGGGAAAAGAAGGATCAAAACAAGAGAATTTTGTTCCTGGAAACATGGTAAGGCTAAATATAGAAAGTTGGTGTAGTTTTTCAACTTAATCCTTACAGACATTTTGGAACAGATAATTCTTTTTGGTATAGGACTTTCCCAAGCATTGTAACACATTTTTGTACCATTCCTGGTCACACCCCACCAAGTGAGCAGTACCAGTGCCTAGTCTCTCACAACTCTGACCACCAGAAGTGTTTGAGGGAACCTTTCAAAAATCTCATATTCTAAAGATGTAAGGACTAAACCAAAAAGCGACTGTGGAGGTGGATATACCACCTTGATTAATGACAGAGCTGAGTTGGAGAACCTGAGTTCAAATCTGGGAAAGGGGCATCCAGGAGATAAACTGATACTGTCAGATGTCACCTTACTTCTAAGAAAGAATGAATGAGCATGGGGATCCTGTTTTGTTTTCTGTGAATGACTTTTAATGATGTTGTTACTCCTTTGAATTTTAAAGGCTTGCATTTGACTTAATTATAATTCAAGGTAGCCATATTTTATTTATTTAAACAAATCGGTAGTTATTTTTTAAAATGCAATTCATATTTGTCATGGTTTGTATCTAAAATGTCCCTCCAGACTCCCAGGTGTATGGAAGGTGGTTGGATTATGGGGTGCATTGTACTCATCAGTGCATTCATCCATTGGTAAGTTGATAAACTGAATGCTGTTGGGAGATGGAGACCGGCTGATAGTGGATCATCGTGGGTGTGAAGAGTGTATTCTTACTCCCAACTCTCCCTTTTCACTGCCATAGGCAGAGCATAGCATGCTTCTCTTCCATTTTCTTTCTGCCTTAGAGACAGCTGACCATGGGCTGGAATAGTGATCCAAAATAAATCTCCCCTCCTTTAACTTATGGGTGTAAGCTATTGTTTCCCAGTAAGTAGAAAACAACTAAGACAGTTCCTCGTAATGTACCACCCCAAATGAAGCTAGAAATGGAACAATCGCTGTATGAGTCACTTTCCCATCATTGGGAAAAAAATACTTACAGGAGAGGATTATTCTGACCTATAGTTTTTAGTATATGTGCTGCCAAAGTGAGCACAACCTATAGTTTTTAGAAAACTCCATCTGTGGTTGGTTGGCTCCAAAGCAGAAACCACACAGCAGAAGGACATGGAGGAGGAAATTTGCTCACCCCATGGCAGCCAGGAAGGAAAGACAGAAGGGGTGCGCCAGGGACAAGAATACAAACTTCCAGGTCCCACTCCCAGTGGCTCACCTTCAACTGAACCCCACGTTCTCATAGCTTATTCCATGGGTGAGTCTGCTGGTGAGGGTAGTGTTTCTGTGATTGAATCAACATCCCACAACACGAGACCTTTTTAGATCTAAACCATGACATACTTCCCCTGTCCCCAAATGACTCATGTTTGTCTCACTACCCATTTAGCAAAATCTTAACATTTTCACTGCTGAAAATTCCAAATGCAATGTCTCCTTTGAAACGCTAGGCAAACTCTTAGCTGTAACTACTAAAAAAATAAAAAAGTTAAATACTTCCAATATTCTATGGCACAAAATAAACTTCCCATTTCAAAAGACAGAAACACGAAGATAGAAAGGAATAGAATGAAGGACTAAAACCCTAAAGGGCAAACATAAACTCAATGGCTCCATGTCTAGTGCACAGATTATGGTAATATGTGACCTCAAAAGGGTCAGCCATGCCTCTATGGCCTTGTATTGCCCACACAGCTTCTCTATTGGGCTGGCTTTCCTCTCTGCATATGACTCCTCAGCAGACATCCTATCTTCCTGGTATATCCAACATTCTGGTGTCTCCACTGCATATTAGTTTCACTTTCACAGATTTTCACGTTGCACTCCCACACTCACAGTATCTGACTTTCAAAGCATTGTTCTGAAATTTTGGGGGAAGCCTCCATGACCACAAAAATCTTCCATTATGCATACATGGAAAGAAAAAACAGCATCATGAGGATGATTCCAGGGTCTACAACAAGTGGAAGCAGTAGCCAGGACCCTTTGGACCATATTTGCAGTGGCCTCTGAGTAATTGGATAGGTAAACTCTAGGACAAAAATCCAAACACTATCTTGAATGAATATGGTTTCATAGCACTCCTCCCTCCTCAAAGAAAAATTTTGTAAAGTAGCTTATTCATTTTCACCTTTGAGCCTCAAAAAGGTAGGGTCTAGCCAACTTCTGAGATGCTTTGAAACCACTTTTTCCTATTAGCTTTATGCAAAATACTTTCGGTTCTTTTTAATGCCAGTCTTTTCAGCAACCACATTCTCCTTAGTTACAACTTTGTAGGTACTTATTTCTGTTTAAACTGCAAACTTTTAAAACCATTGACCTCTTCTTTATTCTTTTAATTATTTATTGTAGATCTGTTCATAATCAGCCACCAGTACCCATGTGGCAGCAAGTTTGAAATTTTCTCTGCCAGATCTTTTGACACATTTAAATTCAGCCACAGAAAAGGTTTCAGGACAGAAACTAAATGCAGATAAGTTCTTTGCTAGGATAAAATACACATGGCTTCTCATCCAGTTTCTAACAGTGTCTGCATACCAACTGAAACCTCCTGAGCCTGGTGTTTACTCTCCTTCTGGGGCATTCTGAAGGAATGAATACGTACCAGTAAAATTTTGAGAAGATCATAAGTGTTCAGGCTATTATATTTTATTCATGAACAGCCATATTTGTCAAACAGCGCATATAGCAATAATACTTGGCATCTATAACCAGGCATCTGCACACCTACCTTAACATTTTATTGCCCTCAGTGTACACGTTCATTTCATATGCTGATATCCGTTAAATTATGAAAACATGTATTTCTGTGGATTAAATCTTTCTCAGCTTTGAGTTTTTCTGATTTTATTTCCTTCCACAGAGAGTCCTTTCAAAAATAAAACCATAGAATTTTAGAGTTGATTCAATCAAACATCTCCTCCACAGCAGTAACTGAATAACAAACAGCACTAAAGTAACAGGTTGGAGTTTTTAACCTCATTGTATATTTACATTGCATTTATGCTATGCTTCGGATTCTGAATAGTGGTTGACAAACAGACAGTATATTAAGTCACATGCCATCATGCCTGAGCTTGCTCTGAGTTTGCAAAACAGTTAGGACCCCAAGCTTCATGACAACTATTTTATACAATGAAAGATACTATGCCAAGGAAGAAATAACAATGAGTCTTTGTTTTAAACGAAGTTCTACAGCACAGGGATCTTTTCTGTGTTAATACTGTGTCTCTGAAATCTAGAGAGAAACTGATTAATGATGGTTTTTGTATTAGCCAGTTTTCCTTTCACTGGAATACAATGCCAGGCACCTACAATTTAAAGGAGAAAGAGGTTTATTTTTATCTCACAGTATCAGAAGCTCTGACCCATGATCTCTGGCTCCAATGTGTAGACATTATTATAGTAGGACATTGCAGTGCACTGCTCCTCATTTCATAGTGCCTAGGAAGACAAGCAGAAGAACACTACCAGTGAGGAAGGAATCAGAGCTGGATGCAGAAACAGGGTCAAGTCTTCATGGCCCCCAGACACATGCAGAAGTGTGCTTTATTGATTTCCTGGACAGATTTCAAGTCAGCTATGTTGACAGTCAAGCTTAACTGTAATGTTCCACCCCTTATCAATTTGACACCCAGACATACCTCCTTAAACAATACTTAATCTTCAAATAAACAAAAAGTCAAACTTTTTTTTGCCTAATATGATAAAACTATTCTGCCCACAAACAAAAGCCAAAGAACACCCTTCCTAAATTCTGAAAAGTTCCAGCACTGTTCAAAACCTAAGTCCAAAGTCTCCTAAAAGACTCAAGGCAAACTTGTAACTGTAAATCCTTAATTCAAAACGTAAGGTACTTATTTGCAATACAATGGTACTGGTAAATATTCCTATTCTAAAAGAAAATAATAGAATAGGAGGGGACAAAAGTAAGCCTGAAACTCAGCAGGGGAAACTTTAAACCTATTGGTCCATGTCTAGGATCTGGGCCCATGGTGGTAAAATATGAGCCCCAGAGGAATTGGCAGCCCCATTTCTAATGATTTTATAGGTCACAGCCTAAAGAATTTCATGTTCTTTGTATCTTCAAGGTGACAGCTTCACTTTTGGATTTATGCCCATATCCTTTTTCACATTCACTTTGCCTGGTTTTCCAGTTCTTCCTTTGAAATCTTGATGGAAGCTTTTGTGATCCCACAACTCTTACATTATGCATACTGAAAAATCAGCATTATGCAGACTATACCAATATCTGTGAGAGCTCAAATAGTAGCTAGGTTCCCTGAGATCACGGCTGTCAAGGCCACTGAGTTCATGGATTGTGGAGCATGGTTAAATTAATTATGAGAAGTGTCTAGCTGGCCCTTCTTGAACAGGAATCTTGAGGGCTATATTCTCAGATAAAGTGTTTGCTCTTTTTTCATCCTTGAACCTGGAATTAATCGGGTCTTTCAGGTTTTTCAGATGCCCTCAAGACATCCTTCTCCTGGTTCAAAATTTTGTGATCTTATTAGTAGCGTGAATCTCTATAGCAAACGCATCAAATTTACATGTGGTTCCTTTAAGGCCAAAATTTAAGTTTTATGAATATTTATGCTTTAAAAATGTGTGTGTTCCTTTTTTTTTTTTTTTTTTTTTTTTTTTTGGCACTGGAGATTGAACTCACAACCTCTTGCCTGCCAGGTGCTTAAGCCACTGAGCCAAACTCCCGGCCCTAGTTTTTTGAGACTGGACCACACTATGTAGCTCAGGCTGGCCTTGCACAGACATTGTAGCCCAGGCTGACCTCGAACTCACAATACTCCTCCTACCTCAGCCCGCTGAGTGCTGATATTAAAGGCGTGCACCACTGTGTCTTGTTTCGTGTTTTGTTCTTGATCATTGTTATATATCTGTCTAAAAGCAGGCATAACTTAACACTGATATGCCTTTAAATTCCTCCATCAGATCAATTAGTCCACTTCCCTTAAACTGATCATCTTGCAGAATCTCAGGACATAGGAAAAATATGAAATTTTCTGCCAGACTATAACATGGTTGACCTCTAGGCCAGTTCCCTATGTAGTCCTCATTCCTAAGTGAAACTTCATCAACCTGGCCTTTACTGTTGGCATTCTTGACAAACTTTTTTTTTTCTTTTGCAGCACTGGGGATCGGACTCATAGCCTCGCACCTGCCAGACAGGTGCTTAAGCTGCTGAGCCAAACTCCCAGCCCTTACTATTGGCATTCTTATCAACATTTTAGAGTTTTGAGCTCTGAGCAGAATTCCCCATCCAGCTATGCTTATAATATTCTATGGCTTCTTTATTTGGCATTTATAAACTTTTCCAAACTCCTCCCATAAACCAGTTTCAAAGGCTTTTGAGGTACATGATCAGCAGTGATTCCACTCCTGGTACCAGTATTCTAGATTGGTCAGATTTCCCATCACTGGGGTTCAATATTCACCACCACACCTAAAATGAGGAGTTTAATTTGGTTCATGTTTTCAGTTTCAGCCTATGATCAGCTGTCTACATAACAAAAATATCATGACAGAAGGGTATGTTAGAGCAAAGGTGTTCATTTCATGTCACTGAGGAAACAGAGAATAGGAACCAGGCAGAGAGGAAGGGGCCATGACCTACAAAAATATACATGTATGTTTCTTTCTTGGGTTGCTCTCAAACCTATCAAATTGAAAATCCAGTTTAAGTATCCCAGTATTGGTATCTTGAAAAGAAGAATCCTGGTGATACAAAAGCAGCAATTGCCTCCAGTTCTTAAGCATATTCCAGTTGCCTTGCATTATACTTTGTGGTTGATTTTGGTGATTTTAATTTAACTTTCATACCATTAGTGTTATCAATATTAATCATTATTGCTTTGCTTGTGAGAAAATGGAGGCAAAGAGAGGTAAAATGAGTTGCTTCTAGGTTACATGATCAATAAATTGAAAATAAGGATGTGGGCCATAGTTTCTAATAGCTCATTTACTCACAAGCTTGCAAGAAAAGATAGTGGTTACCTAGCTTCTTTCTTTAATTTTGACATCAAGAAGTAATATTATATGAACTGTAGGTCCCCTGAATATCAGAGTACTTTCTTTTCAAGTGCTGGATGCAAAGTTGGTTGAACATAGCCTATCCAGTAGAAAGAATCCACCCACCAACTTCAGAGCAAGATACAACAGTTTAATTTTATATTTTGTGAGATGTTCAAAGTAAACTCTTCATTCCTCAAAGAGCTTTTAAGTTTTGGATAGCACTATACTTCACTATTTGTTTGTTGTGTTCTTTAAAATTATTTTTTCATGCCATCTAATATTCAAGTAGGCATGAGAGCTTTGTTTACTTCAAGTAAATTCCGTTTAAAAATAGATATGTATTTAGATTTATTGTAAATGCTGTAGGGCTCAGACAAAGTGATCTACTAACAGGTTCATGAATTTTACACTCCACCAGTTTTTTAATGTGGCCTATAAAATCTGGGTATATTTTTCTTTCATTTTTTATTTATTTCCTTTAACTGTGATGGAACTACTCAAAAAAGAGCAAATCTGTCTATGTGAATACCAAATTATAGACAAACCTGTATTGTCTATGAAACATATGAAAACATATGAAAAGAGGTGAGATTTTTAAGGTAAAGATTTCTTTGTATAGTACCTATGTGGCCTTAGACAGGGCATTTATTTCACAGTCTCAGTTTCACCTTTTGTTTTTTATGAAAACACTAAGATCTATCAGGTATCTCCATGCCAAGGGCTGATACTACCCTTATTTGAAAGAAAATAAATCATAAATCACAATTGATGTCTTTAACTCATGTTGAGGAAGCTGTACATCTTATAGGATGGGTTATATTGTTTGGATCTTGGATTGTTTGTTCACAACCACAATGATACTGTTGTCAGCAGGGTTTATATTATTAATTCTAACTGAGGTTTGTGTAAATCATGAGCATATATCCACAATGCAATATCACCCAGTCTCCTGACCAGGTCTGCAGGATCTAGATGAAATGCTGTTTCATTTGTGCTGTTGAAAAGTCATACTAGAAATTATCGTGTTGAGTGAAATTAGCCTAACTCAGAAAGTTCAATATCTCTTGTTTTCTGCTAATATGAGAAAATTCATAAAAATAATAAATGCATAAAATAATAAATAGCTTATTAAAATAAAGGAGATACAATGGGAAACAAAGAGGAGGAATGCTGAAGATGGGGAAAAGACCAAGGAGAGAGGAGGAAAGGGAGAGGGCCAAAAGGGGACTGAAACTTATTAAGAAATGTTAAATGTATGTATTAACTGCCTACAATGTACCCCATCATTATGTAATACTAACATGCAGTAATAAAATATTTTTTAAAAAGAAAGTTAAGCTGAGCTTTCAATTTCCAAGGTTCTGGCCTCTTTTGATGCCACTTAAGTATTTATTTTACAAAATTTTCCTGCCATTTTTAACTTGCAGAAACCCTGTCCTCTTGTGTTATTTACTCCTATGCAAAGCTATACTTTAAATATCTTATTGGAAATGTCAATCACCAGAGCTCACAATATGTAATTTTTGGGACAAGAGATTTTGCATACATGTATTTATATATATTTTGGACTTTGTCATGAGCATACCAAGGTAAAAACTGTATAAATCTTCTTGTGCATTGGTTAAGTGTACTAAGGACATGGTGTTTGCATTTCAAAGTATACACTGCTCACCAATGGGGCAAAGGAGCTCACAATTCATTGCTGAAGCAAGAATGTTAAATCATCCAAATGATAGTAAATGGGAAATAGCAATGTTGGGACAAGCTCTGGGTACTTGGACTTGTATTCAACTAAACAATTTAACTCCTTAAAGCTAATTTGTATTAATTATGTGGTGATGCCAGTAGCAGAATGCAACCATGACATTTTTTTCAGGATGTGCAATATTTTTGAACTACAATTAAAATTTAAAACATTTGTCTCCTATAATAAAAGCAATTCAAGATTAATGCTTCCAATCATCTTCCTTAATAATATTTTAAATGTATTTTATAGTATGCTAACTTACTGGTTATTTAACAATAAGAGGCAATACGGTATACTGGTTGGAAGTGATTCAGAATTATTAGAACAAGAGTTTTTTTGTCTGAATAATTTGCAGAATAGCTATGAAAGATTTCAAAACATTATTTTTTGAGCATTTGCTGTATAGTCAGATACTGACACTAGGACAGAGTGGTGAGCAAAAGCAGTTTTGCTACTTGTCCTTGTGGCTTTATAGTCCAGTGAATGAGGTGGTAGATGGTAACCAGTTCTATGTGAATGGACGATTGTATTTAATGCTGCAATAGAGAGCGGCGGTTGCTATGCTATCCTGTCGTGAGTGCTGCATGCAGGGGGAGCTAGCATGATCTGGATAGGTCAGCAGAGTAGCATTGGGATGGAACTGGGATAACTTTGAAAGCTTTTATTAAGAGTCTACCTCCTTTTCAGCAGCATTTCTGTGCTGAGGCCTTTTCACCACAGGAATAATTTAGGGGTAAACTAAGCACCATAACAATAAAAAGTGCATTGTTTTTATTACCAAAATATTGGAAGTAGTTTAATTAGCTAAAAATAAGGAGTTAAATTACTATGTTATAAAAAGTTATTAAATGCTGAAAACTATTTAAAAGCAAAAAAGTTGTCATACAAGATGGTTGGTGAAAAATAGTATAATATAAAATAGTAGGTGCTACAAAAGGCTTTGCCGTCACCTAGATCTTACCCTTTCTAGTTATTCAATTTCTCTTATTTGATTTCAAATTTATCAGTAATAATGGCAACAGCGGTAGCTGCTAATACTAGCCATCATTTAGCACATGTCAGACTAGTGTAAACACTTTATCCATGATTTCAATTGATTTTATGTAAAAAGTGGAACAGGTACTATAAAACCGATTTCTTTTTATGTTTGGAAAATCTTATTTTGCCAAGTATAGGTGTGTGTATTCCCTGATGCCTCCAAGAGGGATTCAGTGCTCATGAGGTTTTCCATGGATTTCCTGATGGCATCTTATCTAAGCAGAATCATTGTTTTTCCACAGCATTCTGTGAAGAGGGCTGCAGATACGGTGGGACGTGTGTGGCTCCTAACAAATGTGCCTGTCCGTCTGGATTCACAGGAAGCCATTGTGAGGAAGGTAATCTAGCCTGGATGTTTTTCAGGCTGGGGTGAATGATGTGGAAAGAATGGGAGGCTCCTTTTCTAGGCAGAGATAAGTTTTTGTAATGTATGGTGATTGATGGTGAATGTGGCTCTCTCACAGGGAATACCTTTAGGTTATTCCATAATAGGCTTCCTTCCCCTGAAAACAGAGCTTTATTTGCCCTCCTTTCAATGCATTTAATTTAGAAAAGTCAAGTCCTTTCTCTGCTATAGTTTGCACCGTGCATTTTTAGTGCTAATTAGAGATAAAGCCTGATGAACTGACCTGCCCCACTTATCATCAATTGAGTAGCATCATATGCGACTATTAGAGTTATAATAATCTGCTGCGTCAACAGAATCTAAATTAGCAGCACATGCTTCTTGCATAAAAGCACATTAAATAACTAGGAGCAAGTTTATTTGCATGCTTGGCAATGTGTTCTAATATTGGTTTATTAGGAATGTTATCATTCATGGACCCGATAACATAAGCTAATTAATATTAGTAAAATTTTGTGATACGTACCTTTTAGTCTTCACTAAATGTAATGTTTGCACTTGAAACTATTTAGTGAAACCCTTTTTCTTGCTGATTGGAAAAGTCCAATCTGTGTACAAATGAAATTTGATGTTCATGCCAATGTGTATGCCACTGCAAGCAAGGGGTTTATGGCACGTGAAAGTCAGTATTTAAATTTACCTCCCCATGCATTTTATTAGCAGTAAGTCACTGCATTGTGATTTTCATTTGTATATCACACTTGTTGCCTCCTGAAGCATAGAAAATAAACATAGAATTCTGTGTCATTATTTCTATTACAGGTATTAAATGAAGGAGGAATTATCTTTGTCTGATGTGAAAAATGCAGACAAAGCTGTTGTTTCCTTCTCTTCATGTTTAAAAGTTTCCAAATACAGATAATATGTTTTCTACACATTAGGCCATTTATTATACTCCATCCTGACTGATACATTGCATGATATACCACCTAGGACACATATTCTGATTCATGACTACATAAATTATTCAACAAGGAAATCAATAAATGATACCTGCATCATCATTCTCATATTTGAGGATGTTATCAACAAACCAAATTGCATAAAATAATTGATTGACTTGTTCTTTTAAAAAAAGACATTAAAGTGTCAAACACTGCACCCAAGTAGCATGAGAGAATTACTGCAGGGATCTGAAAAATATCTGCTCAAAGCAAAGAAGCTTAATGGTAACTTCACGCATGCCTTTATTGTAGTACATTTAATTTTAATTAGACTTTCTAATTAAATGGAAAAAAATAAGGATTATCGTTGTTTCCTTTAGATCTACTATGATTGCCTGTACTGGGTATGCAGGAAGTAGTAGGGACAGAAGGGTGATGATGGAAATGCCAATGATGAAGACTCCCGTAATGGAATGCTGTTTGTTGGGTACCAGTTATGCATTAGGGAATTTCAAATATTTTTAATGCCAAGACAAATAAAAAAGACAGAATTTTTACTCCCATTTTATGGATATCAAACTAAAGCTTAAGTAGGTAATTAGCTTCTACATTTATTAAAACTGAGAATAAAACTCCAGTTATCTCACACAAATCCTCTATTCTCAAACTTTATGTGTATTTCTCAATGGCAATGCATGGAATTGTGTTTAGAATATGGACTCATGGGCCACTTCGCTAGACTGGGTGAATCAAGATATTGGGGAGGTTGTTCCACACACCCACATCTTAGCCGAACTTCTCAAATTATCACAATATATTACCACGACATCAATAAGATTATTGTTCTTTTTGTATTATAAATAATTGGGAGGGGTGGGGTATTGTCATAGAGTACATCTTGTCAGTATTAGCCCAGAAAAAGTTGATTCTGGTTTCTTATGCCTCTTGAATTTGTCTTTTGTCCTTTTTTCTACTCAATAAGTGAGTGATTGAATTAACACTTGTACTCTGGTCTGTAATGCAGAACAGAAAACTATAAAGAAGAAAATCAAGACCAGCAGTAGAAATAAATAGAGACAGGCAGCCTGTGGTTTTTCTAGATAAGTTAATAACTGCATATTCTTGAATTGCACTGTCATCATAAGGGAAAATATATTAAAATTAAACAAGCTTTCTCTGCATGCGATGATTTCTTTCATCTGTGGCAAAGTCATTCCAATATTCTAATTGTACAAGGTTTTTTTATGAAATCAGTTGTGCTCAAGGTGTCTAGATGCGTGATAGGTGAATGAATCAACGCTGTGACTTATCTGAATCGTGGCTTCCTGTTGGTCATTAGTACTAAACATTAAGTGAGTCTCTCTGCCTGTGAATAGTCACGTTATGTACCTTGAGACTCAGAATGCCAAAGAACAATTGCAAGTGTAATGCGATGTCTGTTGTCATGATTGCCCTAAATCTTTGATTTGATTTGATTTGATTTCAGGACTATCAAAATGGAATCATTCAAACTATATAAAATCCATTTATAGATCATCCTAAATATATTCTCTTCTCTTTCTGAGTTATTGATTCACTCATTAGTTTTGATATTTGGCTGTTCAAAATTCAAGTACACTTAGTTGAAATCATTAAAATTGCTTCATAAAGAAAATATGCTTCTAGAATATAAAAAAAGTTAAAAATATCAAATGTTTGTAGCATGTCACACAAGACATACAACTCTGCCCTTTTTTTTTTCATTGATTAAAATTTTAGTGAATTTTAACTTTCCATAACTCCACTAGGGATAAGCAAACACTGCCTCAGTGGCTACTGGGCAACATATTGCTTAGTTCTTCTCTTTCTTACTTGTGTTCTTTCTCCATGCCTGTGGCTTTGAATTGGTTACAGAGCTAACATGGAAGTGTGTAAAGAATGAGATGAGTGAAAAATTGTAACAATTGTAGTTTGGGAAAGAAAGTGGTAGGGCGTGAAAGTTCTCAACCTCCCTACCAGCTAAAGGGTAGGATTCTGTGCTGAGACAATGCAGAGAACCACAAAACAAAATGGAAACACCATGACGTTCACTGAGATACTTTCCAAATGTAAAATTAAGGAACCAAACTACATATGGTAACTGCCATAAAAGGAGATTTTCCTCTAAAATGCGAGCGAGGCTACATTTTCCGCTTAGTATCACTACCTGAAAATCTGCAAGGAACACCAAGTATACAGTAAATGCAAGTTGTGGAGCTATCTCTAGACCAGAATTCTTTAACATAGACATCATTCTGGGGCAGATTACTCCTTGTGCAGAACTGGGTTGTGCAGTGTAGGATACTTAGCAGGGTTGCTAGAATTTGTCTACTAAGTGCCACTGGCACCGCACCTCCAGTTAATATAATCAAAAACATCTCTGACATGGCCCAGTGTCTTCTGCTAGGAAAAATTGTCCCCTGTAAGGACCCCTGGCCCTGATGCAACATTTTTTTCTTTATAAAAAGGTTATATACAAAGGGTGATCAATCTCCAGTGAATGTCTAAATTTTTTTAACTTAGTGATGTAAAAGACAAATGTCCCAGAATGACAGGGTAAACATATTCAACGCAAGGGATACTTAGACTATTTAGAGGAGAATTAGTGGCAATGTGTCTTTTACTGTAATAAATATTCTTATTTAAACATTTACTGAATGTTAATTTTTTGATGAATAATCAAACATTTATGGCCATTTCCATTATGGTATGCCCTTATCCACTTCCTTCAGCTGATCTGGTACTAGGTAACTTCTGGATCTTCACCAAAGGCAAAAGAACCATGAAAGATAAATGTTTTGAATAGATTCAGGGTGCCAGGGCACAGTGCAATACAGATACTCATGAAGAGAACTTCCAGAGCTGCTTCAGAAAACACAAAGAATGATAGGATGAGTGAGTTCAAAGTGAGGAGTATTTCAAGGAGGATTAATGGGCATGTGTCTTATTATAATAAATTTTTGAACATTGAAACATTGGCCATATTACTTGATATATTGTGATATATGGCGTATGATATATGGTATGAAATATAAAATACATTGCATAATATGTATTTAGAGCAAATATCGGGAAAAAATTTGGGGAGGTGGTGCCGGGGATCGAACTGATGACCTTGCACTTAATGGGCAGACGCTTGTGCTGCTGAGCTAAATACCCAGCCTATTATCCCAATTTTATTGAAATATAAAAGCCACAAGCATTTTTGTAGACTTGGGTTTACTTGTAATTAGACTTTTGTAGACTTGGGTTTAATTGTAATTAGAAGATTCTGGATCATTGGAAAGTCAGACATTCCACTGTGGAAATCAGTGTGGAGGTTCCTCAGAAAACTAGAATTGGAGGTCCCATTCAATCCAGCTACTCCCCTTCTGGGTATTTTCCTAGTAGAACTGAAAACATTATACCACATCTATATATGTGCACCCATGTTTATAGCAGCACAATTTGTAATAGCTAAATCTTGGAAACAACCCAAATGCCTATCAACTGAGGAATGGATGAAAATGATATAGTATATGAATTGAATACATTGTGCCAGAAATATAAAAATTTTATTAAAAGAGTACAACCTTTTTAAAAAAGATGTGGTATTTTTACACAGTGGAGTATTACTCAGTTATAAAGAAGGATAAACTTGAGGCTTTTATAGGTAAATATATGCAACTTGAGACCATACCCATAAGTGAAATAAATCAGACTCACATGGGTAAATACTGTATTGTCTCCCTGGTGTGAAAAAACTGAAAGAGTAAATAAGATCCAAAATGAGTAAATAAGATTCAGAATTTGTGAAAAAGAAAGGGAAAGAAATTAGAAATTGCTTAAAAGGAAAGAACAACTGGGATAGGGGAAGGCAGAAAAGAGTGAAGGGAAATGATTGTATATATATATATATATATATATATATATATATATATATGATAGATAACTATACTACTAATCTCTGCTAGTTCATCAAAAAAGAACAGTTTGAGCTTTCATCATTTGTTAATTTTTCATGCCTAAATCTTGTAATCTGAACAACTACTTTGGAGACGACAATATGGAATACATTAGCTAGTGTTAATTTCCTATTATTTTTTGAAATTCAGTATCATTGTTTTTATTATTTTGTTGTCGTTGTTGTTGTTTTGGCCTTAAAATAATAATAATAAAAAAGAAAAGCCGGATACTGACTGATTTCTGTCATGAGCTGTTGCACCTGCTCACAATCTTAAAAATCAGACAGGTGCAGAAACACAGCCTGCTTTGTGTCCCCGCTTCCTTACCGAAGCGGGGACAGGTGAATGTTCAAACCACACGTGAGAAATGCGGGGTGCTAACTCTTGTTTTTCCTCAAGGAAGAAATAACATATTGCAAAAGAAAACTTTAAATGTAAACAGTAATAAGAAATTTTCTCATGTAGAATTAAATTTAGTGCACACATTTTCAGGAGAATTTGTACTATTATCCTTTCTCCATGACTGAACTAATTGATTAAGCACTCTTATTAGAAACAAAATTTGGACAGGGCTATATATCAAGATATTTATTTATGGTGGTACAGAGATATCAGCCAATTATAACACATTTTTTCTCTTATATATTAGATTAACTACAAATTGTATTAGTACCAAGGCATAGACATTATGTGTCTATACCCAGTGTATTTTGAATCAAATTGCAAGAGTTAGACAGTATTAGTCATACCATGGGACAAACTACAGTCTAGTATAAAACAATTGGGAAAACAAACTGATATCTAAAAAATCACAGATCTCAACTTTTTCTTACAATTGTTTTGAAAATGAGTTTTTTATTTTAAGTGTTATTCAGGAAACCCACATAAGTAGTGAAACTCTTCCAAGGCTCCACGATTTTCCAAAGGATACTAAGTACCTGAGCAAGCATATCCAAAGATGTAGCAAAGAACATTTAATAATGTTATCTATTTTCAATACAATTTTCAGTGATTATTTTCCTGTTTTGCTTATCAGAATCTTCTAATTTTTCTATAGTAAATATGAATTACATTTTTAATAAGAAATGATTTTTAAAAACTTGAAGAGAACATCATTACATAAAGAATTTAGTTTTTCTTAGTTACTGGAGATACATATTTTAACCTTTCCTTCAAGGAAATGATTTTTTAATAGGATAATTTTTTTTGTTATCTACTCTTTGGCCCAAGGACTTGCAAATATGCACATAGAGCGTAATAGTTTGATTAGAGGATATTGTTCATCTGCCAGGTTAAAAATATCAGGGACAAAGTGGCCTGTATTCTCCCTGATTTTAGATCTTTCCCCTATTTTGAGAGAATTATATCAGCATTCTTCTATTTGCAATGGCTCTAATGACCCCCATTTCTGAGATGAGATTTTAAGAATCATTAAGAAGGTGGATTGTAGTTCCATTCTCATATCAGAGAAGAGAATCTTCTATTTCCTCTCCAGCCATCACAGGACTTCGAGGATAGCGTCTGTTTAGAGGATGAACACAAACGCAATTCCAGTTGGAAGAGTTATTGACCTTTTCTCACCTTGTGCTTTCTCAGGATGTCTGGCACATAGTATGTGCTCAGTAAATGGCAATTTTTATTGCGAGTGCAGCCTTTGTTGTAACGTGTTTAAAAAGAAGATGAATGTCCTTGTGATTTCATTAAAAGCAGGAAAGAGAAAGATTTGAGATTTCTTTGAGCTGCGTATCCAGATGAATTCCCCTTACCCCCCAGTAAAATCATGGATACAGATACTTTTCAAAACTTCCGCTGAAGTCAAATGAGTATAAATTTGGTTGAAAAATTCCGCATACTGGATATTTCTAGCAATTAAGGTGGATAGAAGAGACAAATTGAATGGGAAGATGAGAGAGAGGACCACATTCACATCTACTGAGTTCATTCCACTCTGGAGCAGCTGAAGAGGCTGTTCCTTGTTCAGCACCCTCTTCCTCTCGTCAGTTCCAGCCATTCACCTATTTGGGCTGTGGAGGAGTAATTGGATAGATCTGACTCACTTCCTCATAGCTCCAAAATAGTTGCCACTCCAGTCTTAGAGCACCTAGAAGACATTTTACCACCCAGTTCTGGATGCTGCCAGGACCAAATTTTAGCTCCGGCATTTGGAAATGTACTTCAAGCTTTTTTCACTCTAATCTCTTTGACAAAGAGATTTCAAGTCATTTTGATACAACTGTTGGAAGCAATGGCTTTTGTTCATAAGCAGGTAGCTGCACTGGAAATTAAAGATGCACCCTATAACAGTGAAAAATAATAGAGGACTGAAGTTCAGAGGCCTGTGCTCTGATGCTAGATCTACTTGTGGTGTGCAACTTACACTAGTCTATTACACACTTATTGTGAGTCTAGTAGCTTCGATTTGTTTCCTCTTGTGAGGCTGCTGCTTTTACCATATTGGACCAGTGTGAGGACAAGTATAAATGTCATCCCTCCAATCAACAGTGGAGTTGGGATCCTAGTCTATGTATGACTAAATCCAAATTTTATACACTTTGCATCATAATCTGCTGCCTCTTGCTAAATTTATCTGTATCCAAGGGTAGTTAAACTTAGACAATTATATGAAAGACCAAATAAATTGTGTAATGATGTATAATTTCCTGTTTGATTACATGCGTTGTTTTATACATTCCTTCAGACATCTTTGTTGTGCCTAAAACAAGAGTGGTGGGAACCAAACAGGGATTAAGAGAAAAATCTCTGAAATTGTATTATGTAAATTTAATTTGTAGTTCTGCTATTTACCAGAATCTGTGACATTTATCCAGTTAATTTTACTGAAAGGAAAGGGATATCAGCATTACTTCCTCAAATACTAAAGATTAAATAAAATAGTCTGTTTAAATCACCTAGTACAGTCTCTGGCATCTGTTAGATGTCTAGAAATGAAAGTTACTGGGCTGAGGTTATAGCTCAGTGACACAGCGCCTGCCTGGCAAGTGCAAGGTTCTGAATTCAATTCTCGGTACCAAAAAAAAAAAGGAAAAGAAAATTACTGATAATTTTATCTTGTTTTACCAGGAAGTTAGTAGGAAGTATGAGAAGAAACAGCTTCATTTGTCTTTCTGTATCACATTTTAAAACTCATAGATGTTATGAATCTCCAATTGAGGGAGCGTTGTGGGAGAGAGAATGAGCTCTCGTTTATCTGGTGTAGTGGAAAGTCTCCTAGTATTAGGGTGCTCTGCATGGGAGAAGCACAGGGACTGATTCTTCATTCGTGGGGAGCTTTGGTGAGAGTCTTAGATTATTGGAGAGCTCCAAATGGTGCTACCTCGGAAGGGCAATCCTTTCATTCCTCCGAAGCCACGGTGCTCTGCTTCCTGGCTGTTGCACTAGTGAAAGTCAATTTTTCTGTTGTGAGTCTCTTGCTTTTCCGGTTTGCATGTGATCAGGGTGACTTTCACTTGTAGGATTCCTTTAAAGGAGATTTTTTTCTCACACCCCATCAGACTGAGAACAGGGCAGCTGCCTGCTAGCCTTGCTTTGCTTTGCCATGAAACAGAGGCGGCCTGAGACTCAGACACTTTTGCTTACGTTTTTGAGATATGAGTCAAATACCAGCTGCTGTGTCCCTCCACATCCAGAGGAACTAAGTGCCTCTGAAGCCTCTTTCCCTAGCATGAATTTAAGGAGGAAGTTCTCATTTTTTTCTATTTAAAACAAAAGCAAACTGGAATTGGAACCATGCCAAATAGTCTGTTTCCCACAGAGGCCTTACTTTTACTTTATCAAGGTCTTTGTTGACTTTTTAGGCCTGTCTTTACAGGGCTGGATGCTAATTAATAACTAATGGAGACACAGTGGATATTTGACAAGTGTTGTAATGTTTGTTTAGCACCCAGCTTTGGGTTGTGAGAGTCCTTAGCAACTATTCCAGTGTGACCTTCCTGAAAAACCCAATCTTAATATCCTATGTTTTCAAATTATATAAATAGCTGACAAAAGAATAAATGAATGAATACAGATATGGATATTAAATTTCACTTGATATACTGTCTTCATCTTATAGACCACAACTGATAATCCCTATTCAAGTATTATTTGGAGAGTAACAGCAGTAAACTATGCTATAAAGATGGTGGGGATCACCAGGAACCAGAATAATATAGAAATTTTTGTGTATTTCCAGTAGCATAGTCAGCATACATTTCCATAAAGCTGTTTGCACTTTGCCATCAGAGATGAGAACCAATCATTTTAATAGATTGACAATCAGCATAAAATAAATGAAAGCTGTTAGTGATTGCCTTGTCTAGTTAGTAGTGCAGAAAATAATTCCTGACTATTTAGATGACAAGCAGTTTTGGCTTCCTGCCAGCCAAGCCCATGCTATTGAACTGTGAAAGTCAGGAGTCAGGTTCATAAAGTAATTTTTAATCCTATGTCCTGGAAAATGCAAACATGACTGTAACTTGAAGTTTAATGACTGACTAGGAAGGATACTTTGTGAAAGTATGACCAAAGGGGGTCCAGACATTACTAAATTTCACTAGTAACTCTCCATGAGTCTTTGGATCCAAGAATACATACTACATTTCAGATCATGTGGAAAAAAGCATAGTTGAAGCCAATAGGTTGATCCAGAAGGACTATAACTCTAACTCTTACAATTTACATCACTCTCCCCTAACAGAGTGCACAGGTTGGAAAAAAGTTGACTGAAAGCGTTCACTTGGTTTCAAAATAAGATGAATCAAATGCCAAGATCTGTGCATTTGTTTTAGTAGTGGTTCAAAAATAGTCTGTTTCTGGCTTGGTTAGGCAATGTGGTTTTAAAGCATTCTTCAGTTTAACAGAGACCTTGAAGTTATCTACGGGCAGCAGCAATTTTAACCAACTAGATTGAGTCCATGAAGGGAGATCTTGGGAGACTACTTTACTAAAGGATGTCAGACTGAGAAAACTTCTCAGCGCTTCCTAAATTCTTAAAAGATAAAGTCCCAGTTTCATAGCATGATATATAAAGACTTCTGCATTTAGACCTCAGTCTACATCTGCAGCTTTAACTCCTATTTTTCCTCAGTATTAAACTTAAACTTCAGCCCATGCTAAACTACTTTCAGTCAGTGAAATGTTTATTTTTTTTCCAAATCTCTGAGCTTTTGTTTGTAATGTTCTCTCTGCGTGTGACACACATTCAGATTTATCTATAGTGGTCATCAATATATAGAAAAGATAGCACACTAGGGTCTCTTAGAGTGAGGAATAGTCCTAATCTTCTCCCCCATCAAATTGCCTCTGTGACAGTCTTTCTCATTCTCCGAGATGGTGAAATCTATCTTTTTAGGTTCTCTAGGCTAAAATCTTGAAGTCACTCTTATTTCTCCTTTGCATCGTTCCCCAAAATTCAAATTCTTTTTCTCAGCCTTCAAGATGTGTGTGGAATCCAAACTTTATGTGATGTCCGCATCACCACCTTTGGACGTGCCATCACTGTCTTCTTTACTCCAGGTGATGGCAGAAGCCCCCTCACTCATCTCCTTCCCACTGTTACATACTTGTAGACTCTTTTCAGCACATGGACTATAGGCTATTATTAAAACGTAAGTTAGGCCTGGGGATGTAGTTTAGCATACAGCACTTGCCTGGCAAGCACAAGGTCCTAAGTTTGATTCCCAACACACCCCCGCACACACACAGAAAAAGCTAGATATTTCCAATCCTCTGCTCCTCCTCTTCTGTGGTTCCAAAGTTTCACTCTGAGTAAAATAAAAATAATTATAATGACCTACGGGACTCTGCTTGCTGTTGGCCTGGCTCCGCGTTTCTTCTCTCTAGTCGATATCTATCTGCTCCTCCTCAGCTGTCTCTCCTCTGTGTTGGCCGTAATGACGTCCTTGGTTTTCCTAGAACATATCCATTCTGTTTTCCTCACTGTTTGCTTGTTTTGCTTCGATGTCGCCCTCCTGAGTCTTGGGTTTCAGTTCCCTCATGTCATAGAGGTTTCTGCTCAGTTACTTTGCCACAGGCCCTGTCCCCAGCACAAATGCCTCATTTCCTTCTCAGTCATGGTTTCATTGTTCTTCAGAGACTTAATGGTTCTCTGACACAGTGGTGCTTTTTTTTGTTTTGGTAAGGTTCTACTACCCAACCAGAAGATAAACCCCATGAGGGCAGGGGTTTTGTCTGTTTTATTGTCACAGTGTTTCCAAAGACCAGAGCAGTAGCTGGCATAGGACCGTTTACAAAAATTTGATGAATTAATAGAAAATTTAATAGGAAGACCTCATTATGCTTTTATATTAGTCTCCAAGCCACAAGCCCAGGTCACCCCAAGCTGCCACGGGAAGAATGAGAAATCCGCATTGTCAATCAGGCCTCTCCTTCATCTCTGACATTGCTGGACCATATGCAGCCAGCCTTATCCTTAATCTCTCCTTCTCCCTCTCTTTCCCATTCAATCAGTGAACAAAATGCATTTATTTTTCTTCAATCTTACTTCTTATTCAAACCACTGCCCTTTGTTTTTGGCCTAGAATGACATTCAAAGACCAGTCTGCAGCTCCCAATCTTACTTCTCCCTCTCACAAGTGCTTTTCTTGCACTGCAGCCCATGTAGTCTGTGTAAAACATAACAAAATCATTTCCTGCTGGGCAACCTTAAATGATCTTCAGTGCCCTTGATATAAATCCCATCCCCCTTGCAGGAGTGCTGGCATAGTACTAGTGACCCCCTAATCCCTCCCCCATTCCAATGTACAATCAGATCTCCTCCTTGTTAAACTTTGTAGGATTTTCTCACCCCATAATATCCCTATCCCCAGCCTCTGTCCGTGGTATTTGCGGTGGTTGAAATTCTCCGGCTTCTCTTTCTCCGCCTTCCTTTTCTCCGCCATCAGATTTGTTCCACTACTTCCCTTGTTCTCACACGTGGATCTTAAACTTCAAATATATTTATCAAATTCCTCAATGTTAACTTCCCCCCGGAATGCTCTGTGTGAACCCTGATTGCACATCATATGGTGCATCACGCTGACTTCTCTTTTCCCTTTTTTCCCCTCTTCTTTCTTCCTGTCACCCAGCCTTGTAGCACAGCCAACATCTGTAACTCTTGATACCACTCCCTCTAAAAGGCCCATGAGTGATTGTTGTCTTGGCATAGTGGGTACCAATCCACAGCATCTCTTGGTTAAAAGAGTGTGAGTCCCATCCATGTTTTCCTTCCTTTTCACTTTAGTCATTTTTACCACCCCAAGGTGTTAATTCCCTGCAATATAAATGTGATAATCTTTGACTTGTGTAACATGTTCTGAAAAATAATAGCATGCATTTAAAACACTTTGAAATATGTAAGCTAGATAGTTCCTTGCAGGAAGATAAGGGGTCCTTTCTTTTTCCCATAGAAAGCCCTGGTTTTGTAGCACATCCCCAATATACATAAGGGACATACAGGACCCTTAAGTTCCCCAAACTCCCTTTCCAGCAGACCATTTAATTGGAGCTTAAAGAAACATGAACTGGACTTGTAAATATGTTTATCTTACTGTCAGCAGAGTATTAGGACACTGTTTTCAGTGATGCCGATTGCCAAGCCAAGTATGAGGCTTCAAAGTTTTCCAGATACTCGGTCCCCAGATACATGGAGATGCCCCAGTCGCTTGTGTGTTCCCCATGTGCTTCAGCCATCAACATTGTGGACATATTTACATTTCTTTTTCCACATTTCTTCCTTCTTGCATCTCTCACAGTAGTGACACTTCCCTAACTTTGCAAATTAGAGGCAGATGGGTGAAGGAGCCACTTCAGTACATAGTTACTACTTAATGCTTAACCTAGACCTGAATTTAAAATAGCACTTGTGATAAATACTAGACACATGTGGTAGGTTATCTAGGCTTTTTTTCCCCAGAGGACAGATATTTATCATCATTCTACGTCTCATATTGCCTAACTGATTTCATCATATATTTCTTTATCTCTCCTCTTTGCTGTTTTCAAACACATTAGCATACCTCGGGACCTTGGTACATGCAGTCCCCTTTGTTCAGGAAAGTTATCCTTCCGTATATTTTTACAGTTCCTTTCCCAGGCTCCTTTCAGACTCTGCTCAAATGCTAATTCGTGCAGTAGGAAGCCCTTTCCTACTTCTCAATTGAAATCACAATGCTGAATCTTGCTCCAGACAATAGAACCACCATTCCCTGCTTTGCCATCTCCTGTTGAACTTACTAACATTTAGGGAGCTAAATGCATCACTTGTCTATCCAGCGGTCCCTGGATTTACACTGGTGAAATATTTATTAAATGAATGGATAGTGGATCAATAAATGATTGCCTTAGTTTACTGAGTACATGGTATTAAAAACTCTAAAGTAATGTGTCCAAGACTCTAAGGGCAAAAATAAAGTGTCAGAGCTTTGACTTCAACCGTTCTTCGTGCCTCAAGTCATGGTGTTGGCTTTTCTACACCATCCTGTGCTGCCTGTCTCCAAAAAAGGCAAAGCTGGTTTTAAATGTTTCAGTAATTGCCAGAGCTCATCGTCTGTGTTCTTGTGTGAACTCTAAGTTCTGAGAGAACAACTCTGACTTCTTGATAGTCCACCTACATTGCCTTTACGTTCTCCGAGATGAACTCTTACACTTCACTGAATGCACTCATCCTTACAGTGAGATTGCTATGATAGTAATCAGTTTACCTGCACCCTTCTAGTCTCTGCAGAAAGGTCCTATAGTCAGGTACTGTGCCATCTCTTTTGCATCTGCTGACACCTCAGTCGGCGGCCACTTAACTATCACCCTGATTTACAGGTGAGGAAACTGAGATGCAGGTAAAGGAAATTGCTCACGTTTATAAGGCTCATACAGGAGACAGCCGGGCCTTAAATTATGGTCTGTTAGTTTAAAATCCTAGTTTTTTTTTTTTTTTTTTTTCTGTTCAGTTGCACTGCCTCCAACTTCCCTTTCACAGAGCTGTTCATTTCTCTGGGCTTCAAATAACAAGGAAATTTACTACTAAAAGTGCCAGGAGGATGTCGTCATAACATGCTCCTCCCCAGCGGGCATTTCCGGCTCAGACAGCGGTGCACAGAATGGTCTATCAGGTCCGGACCAGCTCTGCCACTCATCGTGTCGTCTTCACCAAGTTACAGATCTTTTTAATATGTGAGTGTGCCTTAAAGTTACTGTGAGAATTAGAGAAAGTCTAATGTGTAAGTAGCAGGTGATAATAAGTTAGTAGGTGAAGAGTCATATGCACAAGCTGCTCTCTATAGGCACAGTGTAAAACTGTTCTCCATAGTGGTACCAATTGCAGTGAATATTCAAATAGTTCTTTATGGACACAGGCACCATGGAAGGTATTTTCTTTTTGGAGCCTCTCAGAAAGCACAGTGAAGAATGCTTCATTGCTATTCTACAGACAATAAAACATTTAAATGTTATACAGCCCAACTTCATCCAGTGCGTAAGCACTGAGCTGATACCATAACATGAGTATTTCAGTGCTGCTACTCTGATCTTGAAGTGGAATAAAAGACACTTGGTCCTCTCAATGATGACGCCACCTCAGTAGCCAGTGATAATTAAATATTGTTGTAAAATATCCCACCTATTTTACAGTATCACATAATAAGTACATCCCCGGGTAAATTACGATTTTAAGAAACCAGAAGAAAACCGTGTCTCTTTCGATGATTCTGAACATATATCTGACGTCCTTTCCCTCTATACCTACAGTTCCTTCCCAAATTTAACACTCTCATCTTTTTTTTTTTTTTTTTCTGAGAACTAGCTTTTGGTGTCAAGTAAGTACATTTTTATAGCAGGTACACCATACTTGCATTTTGCTGGTTACCAGCCACCCACGTGCTGGCCCTGTGAGCAGAAACGTTTTCCTATTCTTCAATCTATTAATGCACCAATAGCTAACATTTTTGAGGTTGCTATGTGCCAGCTGCTACTGTAAGTACTTAAATGGATGTTAAAACAGGTAGTACTATCCTCACTTAAAATGAGAATACTGCAGCTTGAAAATGTTAGAGAACACGTTCCAAAGTCACACAGCTCGTAGTTCTGAGATTGTTATACAGCAGAGTAAGTAATTTCTTCTGTTTTAAATTCCTAGTTATTGTATTTCTTCTGTTTTAAATTCCGCATTACTAAGGGCATTCTTGAAAAGTATTGTTTTATGTAAGTCACTTTTTTATGTCTTCAATTTCTGTAATCTTTAGCAGTTTTTTTTTTTTGAGGATAGAATCTTTTTTCTTTAAAGCAAAATAGAAAAAAGGATAGAAACAATAAAGAATTTTAAAAAATAGTAAGAAATTAGCACTGGTTAATATATTGCATATTGTTATCTTAGAAGTAGTTGCTTAGGTTACAAGATTTAGGTATGAAAAAAATGATCAAACAATGGATGCACAACTGTTCTTTTGGATGAACTAACAGAGATTAGTAGTATAGTTATCTATCCTGCATATACATACATACATACATACATACATACATACATACATATATATGTATACCTATATGCATATAATCTTTTCCTTCCTTTTCTCCTTTCCTCTATCCCAGTTCTTTCAGTTTGAGCACTTTCTTTCCCTTTCATTATCATAATATCTATTGTACATTTTGGGTCTTATTACTCTTTCAGTTCTTTTTTTTAACATTAGGGAGAACATACAATATTTACAAATATGAGTTTGATTTATTTCACTTATGAGTATGCAGAGTTTTTATCTAACAGAACAAAGTCGATTAGCAATACTTTGTGCTCCGTATCCTTCAGGGTGACCTCAAGCCTTGAAATGATCTCTAGTGTAGGAAAAAGGAAAAGCAGGAGATCCAGAAGATATCATAGAAAGTTGGCAAACTTTTATTGAAACATAACGTGTACAGAGAAACACACAAAACTTAAGTGCACAGCCCAATGGATTTTTATATAGTGAAAAGACCTCTGAAGCCAGAGCCAAAATTGGAAACTAGAACATGATCCGTTTCCTGGAGGGCACCGCTCCTGTCCTCTCCCACGACCCACGAGGAGAAACCACCATGCTGATGTCTAACACCACAGACCAGGTTTGCTGGTGTCAGTCAGAGCAGCACACAGAGAGAGTCCAAGCATATGGCCTCTTTTGTGTCTAGCTGCTTTTATTCAACATTGTGTTTGTGATATTCATCCAGTTGGTTCCTTGTTGTTTGTTAATCTTCATTGAGGAATAGTATTTGACTTTGTGAATATACCAAAATGTACTTGTGCAGTCTACTGTTGGAAATTTGAGTTCTTTCCAGTTCTGTTTATTTTGCTACAGTAACACCCTTGTTCATGTCTTTGGGTGACCATAATTACATATCTCATATACGTATATATCTAGAGATGGAATTGCTGATTATGCTAAGGTTCAGTTTTATTTTTATTTTTTTTTTGTACTGGGAATCAAACTCACAACCTTGTGCTTGCCAGTCAAGTGTTCATGCAACTGAGCTATATTCCCAGCCCTAGGTTCAGTTTTAATAGATACTGCCACACAATTTCCCCAGTTATAATCATTTGTATTTCCAATGGGTATAAATAAGAATTCTGATTGTGCCATGAATCTATCAATATTTATTACCTTGCTTTTTCATTTTAGCTATGCTGATGGTATGGTATTATGGTTTTTATTTGAACTTCTATAATGAGTAGTACAATTGAACATACTATGATCATTGATTATTTGTATATACTATTTAGTGAGGAACCTATTTCAATTTTTTGTATTTTTACTGATTGAGTTACCTGGTTTTTCTTAAGACGCAGAGTTTAAAAATTCAAATATTTCCCATAGTTAGTGATTTTAAAAACCCAGTAATTCCCTACTCCTGTCTTACTTCATCCAAGTCAATAATTTTGTTCCCCACTTCTATAATAACAATGTATTCATATCAGTATTTATTGATTTTTCTCGCTTAGAAGATGAAAATTGACCTCCCACTGTGAAAGATGAGAAGTTAGTCCTTTTCCTGGATTTCAAATACACACATTACCCTCCGCACAAACTCATACACCAAAATGCTTCCCATTTTTCTCTTTTACAATATTGGTTAGGTCAATACTCACTGTTTATCTTATCATGTTTGTAAATGGTATTTATAGGTGAGCTATGAAGTTAGAGATCATTCCTGTGTGTGTGTGTGTGTGTGTGTGTGTGTGTGTCTGGTACTGGGGCTGAACTCAGGGCCTTCACACTGAACTGTATCCTGAGGCTTTTTATTTAAAAATTATTATTTTTAGACAGAATATTGTTAAGTCACTGAGTTGCCCAGATGGTATGAATTTGCCGTCTTCCTGCCTCAGCCTTCCAGCATCCAGAGTTTATAAGCATGCGCCATCCTAACCCAGTCAATTATAGTACTTCTTTATGTCATAGATGTTTTCTTTTCTTGGGTTAAAAGATCATGTCACTTCATCATTGTTGTTGCTTTGTTTGTTCAGGTTTATTTTCACTCAGTGCAAATCAACTCCATATTCTCCTCAAAAAGATCATTTCAGTGTATTCTAATGCATTTGATGAGTTATAACTTTATGAAGAAAATATTTAAGAGCCTTCTTATTTGCTCCATTCTATGCAGAAATCTCTTGGGATCTATAGCACAGTTGTTTCCTTTGAATCTCTTTTTAATATCATGACGTTTAGTTGTTGTTGGATATTGTTCCTGAATCCTTTGTTTTAGCTCTGTTGAATTATACCTTGGCTTTTATAGAACAGGTACGTATGCAATTAGATTCTTGAGAGATAGAGAGAGAATACATAAAGAGATAAATTGCTCACATGTTATGCATTTGAAAATGATTTTATTTTATTTCTTAGATGATAGTTTTGATGGTTAGAGTATTATAGGTTACAAAGGATCTTTCTTCAGAATATTGTAGGAATAGCTCTATTGCCATATTCCATTATGATGTTTGAAGAGTAGAGTGACATTCTATTTTTAATCTTTTTCATGAAACTTACTGTTCTTTGGAAATTTTGAGCTGATTTTTTTTTTTTGGTCCTCGGTATTGTACAGTTTTATGATGGTGTGTCTTTTTGAGAGTCTATTATTAAGCCAATATCTGCAAAGTTCAAAGATCCTTATAATTTAGAAATTCCTGATTTCATTGCTGAGATTCAAAAAAATATTTGATGACTGCTTTGTATTTTCTTTTCTCATTTTTTGTTTTTAGTTAATCCATGTCTGCAGTGCATAACACATCTTTGTATGGAGCTGGGATGTGTACATCACATCTTCATTCCTGTTTTCATTCCTTCCCTCCTTTTCTTCATCCCCTCCATCTGTGGGACCTCTTCTCATTTGCAGAAAATCTATTTTCTTACTTACTGTTGTGTATCTTATTTTGCCCTTTATTAACTTCCTTTTTTTGAGTGTCAAGATTTGCCTTAGTTTTCCAACTGTTTTATCTTTCCATCCAGCTGTCTTACTTTCCATCTTTTCTATATCATCATTATTTGCAGAAGAGATACTTCATCAGTGTTATCTTCCATGTTTATTGTGTCACTCGTTTCTGTTCTCCAGTTTCATTGTTTACTGAATTGTTTGTTTTTGGTTCCAGTTGTTAATTGTACTATCTCTGCTGTTTCTGAGGATAACAGTGTAGTTTTCTCTACTTTATATGTTTTCATTATTTAATAGCATCTATTACTCCATGTTTATTTTTTCTCTGCTAGTCTGTTCATGTCTTTGCCTGTCCTCAAACATCCTGTAGTCCTTATCCACCTGGCCACTTTGTGAGTGAAGCATTGATGTATTGGTTTAGAAGTCAGTTTACTGGCATGAGATGTTGATGGTCATGATTTTAGGTTAATTCTTTTGAACTGTTCAGAACTTGGAGGGAATAGTCTTCCACTATCATGAAAGGAAGAAATTACATTCCTAGAGAATTTAGAGTCCATTGCTAGCTTTCTGGTAGCCATTCATGGATGACTACAAAATTCAGCATGGTCTCAAAAAACAGGACCAGGGATTTAGCTCAGAGGCTTAAGTGCCTGCCTAGCAGGCGTGAGGTTGTGAGTTTGATCCCCGGTACAAAAAAAAAAAAAAATCAGCATGTTAAATTGATATTTAATGTAGTATTTTCTGTGATAGTCTCCTCTCAACTGTGTTCTTCTCATTGGCATTTCCTCTCTTTAGAATGTGTCTGCTTGGTTAGGAGAAATACAGGAGCCTGGCTGGGATAAGGGAGCAGTTCTGTGGAATTTAACTGACTTTAATCTGATTTTCAGTTAGTTTTCCTCTTTTAGCTTCACAATTCCTCATAGTTCCAGAGATAATTGAAACCTCCAATTCATGGTTTCCTGTAATGTGAATCAAGTTGTTTCTTAGTTTTTACATGGTTGGCTATTTGTCGTATTTCAAAATCATGTCTTCCAGGAAAATTAACATTCATCTATCTCTTTTCTAGCTTCCAAAATTATGTTACCCTTTTCTCCTCTCTTGTGTGATTTGCCCTTGAGTCTTTAGACATTTATAATTTATCTTTAATATAGTGTCATTAGAGTTTGAGGGAGAAAGTAGAGGTAAATGTAAATGTAAGTATTTAATCCAGCATTTTAAATCAGAAGGTTGGCCTTTGGTTCTAAAATTGTGTTTGATTCATAGATTAAAAGTCAGAAGGAACCCTGGCCACATAATAATTTATATACAATAATATTATATTATTTCTTTGAAAATAATAATGTGATATGAAATGTCTGTTTTCAAAGGTATAAATCCAGTGGAAGAGACACAATTTTATATGTACTGCACAGCAATTATACTTTACAAAAAACTATTAGAAAAGATTTTCTGAAAAGATACATATTTCCCCTTTGGAAGTAGAGTGTCTATCCAATTTCAAAGACCAGTAGAGCATTATTTAAGATGTTAAATGTTTGAACTATTTCTTTAAATTTTCAGGATGTCATGGGAAATTGAGACTATAAATTGCCATTCCACTAAGGATAGTTAAGTCAGATTTAAGAAAAAGAAATCAAAGAGCTATTTAACATCAAATTTCATTTGAAATACAATTTCCTGCGATTTGAAAGTAAGATTTTTCAGTGGGTTGGGAAGTGACCAAGGGAATATAAATAAGGGACGATGGGAGAGGGAAATGTGATGCATAATTGAGGTTGAAGGACCATCAGATACCACAGAGATGAGCACTGAGATCAGACTTGTTTAACAACTTCGTTAATGGTCTGGAAGTAGAAGGACTCAACAAGTTAATTAAATGTACAGATGTCCTTTGTGGAAGTTACAAATACCGGAGAGAACTGAGAAATAATATAGAAAGACCAAGGGGTCAAAAGCTTCAATAGCTGCGGGAACAGAAGAGCAAAATTAAATTTGGGAAGAATGATTAGAATTGAATACAGTTTATTCAATTAAATAAGGGGTTAAACTGCAGTCAGTTGGTTCTGTATTAAAAAACAAGCTGATGGGGAAATCATTTATCTGCTAGGATAGGCCTTCCTGACTCTAGAAGTAAATTCATTTTAAGAAGAAAACACATTTTAAGATATTTGTTCTTTGCATAATATTTGCAAAATAAAAAATGTAGTGGCCAGGAGTTGGCTACTATTACTAAGACAAGTAAGAGTCATTTTAACTTACAGAAATATTTGTATTGTAACAGGCTAGATGTGTTACAAGCTCACAAAAATGTTACACGGACTCCTGAGGTTAAGGTTGGAGAATGATGGGAGGACTTGGCATAGCAACCACTGAGACAGGACTGGTTATGAAATAGTTGACCTACGTGTTAAGGTATGCTTGTTAGTATTAATGTGTTGGGAGCTTTGGAATTTTGGCAGGTGTTCTTATACTGCATCCCAGTAGTACCATGAACCAGAGGAAGCCCTTTTAGGTCTGTCTCTTAGGAAACGTCCTTTTAGTTCAAAGCCTTGGTAAATAGAATTTCAGCCAGGCTGAGAGGAAGGAGAGAAGAGTGGTTTAAGTTGTAGCAATGCCCAGTAGAATGGAAACCACGTGTGTGAATTGCACCATAGACAAGATGACAAGAATTCACTGAGCACCTTACCTATGCCAGGCTGGCTCTTAGCATTTCTCCTTAGGTAACTCTTGCAATTCTCACAATTCATTTTATAGACTCAGACATCATTCCTATTCCTCAATTTGCAAACAAGCAAAGAAATCTAGAAAATATCAGAAAATCACCCAAGGTTGAGTGCTAATAAGCAAAAAGGAGCTTAAATTCTAACCCAGGGCTGACTTTTTCTGAAATCTAGAAATGTTATTTTTTTTCCAACATTGTTATACTATTTCTCATAGAATATTAACATAAATAAGATGCAAAAATCCATTTGTATATATGTTTTGTTCATTATAATTCTAGGAGTTTGTTATAGTCAGAGAAACACATTTTTTGGGGACTGTTAATGACTGATATATAAAGTACATGCGCATATTTCACTCTGCAACTTTCAATTACAAAATCATCAGTGAGGAGGCAGGTGTTGTGTTTGAGTTAACTGATTATACATCACAGGAGGAAAAATACAATAGCTCATTAACATATACGAAAAATTATGTGATCCCATAATGAGCATTCGTACAATTATCACAGGTGCAGAATGTTGTGTCACTATTGTTAAAAAAAGTTAAATATTAATGTTGTTGAAAGGAAATGTTTGTATATGCTAGAATATTAAGCTATTATACAAAATTAGTTAATGATGCCCATTGAAATCCTTTGTATCTGTCCACCAGCTATCAGTTCTGTTACAAAAAAGGAACCGGAATTACCAGATTTTGTGTGTAGATCACCTTGTTACCAATTTCTGTAGAACTTGGGTGATCCTGTGATAATGACCTTCTTTAGAGATGTTGTATTTAGCTTGGAGAAGTACATTCAAAAGTAGTTAAAGGGGTGGGAGAGAATTAAAAATAAGGTTTCCAGTGCAATTTGGAAACAACTGAAATGGAAGAATTTTTCCATGAAGTGTGCAGAAACCCACCAAGAAAGGGGAAAACTGCAGCATAAAAAGGTAAAGATGGATGCTGAACCCCAGCAAGGTAGAAGTAAAAGCCCAGGAAATCCCAGACAGTGTAAGCCATGTCAGGGTGGCTCTAAGATGTCACTTCCCCAGACAATCTCTCTTCTTGAAATTACTCAAAATTCTTAGTTTCAGAAGAATGAGATCCCTGGGTAAGGAGAACTTTATGTTTCTAATACAAGTGAGGTGGTTTGAAATGGCTCTTAGTTATGGTTGGGAGAGTCATGTTCCCTTCTCACTAAAATTAAATAGATTAGGAAGCGATTTTAAGAAAACTGGCAGCAATTCAGTTCCTTCAAACTTTTGAATCTTCATTTAACCAAATAAAATATGTGGGAAGATCTCATTTTTGCCTCTGGGGCAAGAGATCTTAGAAATATTTCTGTCCTCCTTTTTATTTAAATGACTCATAAATTTTCTAGGACTCCATTAGCACACTGATAGGTAGCACTGGTGACTCTGAAGAATTTCTGTGTGACAGGGTGGAATTCCTCATATTACTACACTAATTCCTTTTCCTCAGTACTGTGTGAAAAATATCGCAGGTTATGCCGGAAAGTATAGAACCTTAAAAAGCATGAAATATTAAAAGCGTAATTCTACTTTTTGACTTCCATCAAAATTACATTGGGCACTCTGAAAATAACACCTGAATTGAGTCTCAGAGATGAAAAAACCTGAACAAAATAATAAAAAAAGGCAACATCAATCATTAAAATCAACCAAGTATGAGAATTTATTGATTAGGAAAAACAAACAAACAAAAACACTAGCTGAGATGACTGCTAACCTAGAGAGACCAAATCTATTCAAGGAGTCATTAACTGGCTTTTCAATACTTTCTTCAATTCAAGCAGCAAGTAGTTATAAATTTTGGCTGAAGTGGTTCTTGTTTGTACAAGCCTGACAACAAAACATCCTTTATCACATGAATGGATTTTGCCCCAGTGGCTTGTCATCAAAACATTAGTGGTCAAGTATGCTATTTCTTGTGAACTTGCTTATCTCCTGCAATGTTAGTTTTCCTAAGATGAATTTTTTGGGAAGTAAACTTGTAGGAGGGAAGCTTTTGGTGCAAATATTAAAGCAGTTTTCCAATGCCAGCGACTGAAGTCATTCAGATTTATAGACTCTGTTAACTCATTCTAATATAACAAATTAAAAACTAATTTGTGGTTCATTTAGCAAATAAAACATCTTAAGAATGTTTCTTCCAGGAGCAGGAATTGTTTTATCATATATGATAGAAGATTTGTAAAGTAAGCACTAAAGAAACAGACTTGGTAGCAAGGGCAATTTATAAAGAACGCAAATGTATTCATTTATGCCACAAATGGTTTCTGAGTATGTGCCATATGAAGAAATGATTTAAAACAAATCTGGATCATGAGCTACAAGCAGAGATAAGAAAATCACATAAATAATTATTAGTCTGTGTTTCAAAAGTGATAAATTCTGAGTGAGAGGTATAAAGAGCTTTGGTAGGATTTTAGAGGAAGACTATTGCTTTCATTTCTGAGGAATAGAGGAAATTGTCACAAATGACAGGTATTTGGCTGGAGCCATAAGGGATGATTCAGACACATCCAACTCAAAGTAGAGAAGTAGTAGTCTAGACAGAAAGAATAAAATTCTATGGGAAAAAAATTTTGAAGTATGAAATTGCAGAGAACGCCCTGAGGATGATCAATTTAGTTTGAAAGGCGGGTCGGCGTTGTGCTTCCTTCTGTTAAACTCAGGTGTAGAAGAGTGAGTCCATCAGACCCCTAAGTTGCTGGACATCCTCATGCATCATCCTCAATTCTCTAATTTATTTGTTTAATCTCTTCTATTTTTCACTTATTTCTATTCTCTTTCTACACTGTATCACATTATCATTTAATATACATATGATGTTTCTCTTTACCCTTACATGTGTTTTCTTAATGTGAATTTCTTATTTCTCTGTATGTAATTTATTCAAGTGGCACAGTGGAATGTATTTTATGATTATTCTTCCTTCTTAAAAACTTAGCTTTTCTGTTTAAATGTAAGACTTAGGTGATGTCTTAGTGACTTTTCTCTGATTCCTGAGTTAAAATACCCAACATTCAAAATTAAACGGGGAAAGGTTTATTTAGCTCACAGTTTGTAGAAGTTTCAGTCCATAATTGGCCAACTCCCAGACAGGGTGGTGTGGCAGAGGGGCCACAGCTCATGGTAGTGGAAGACAACAAAAGCAACAAGCAAGACCAAAAAAGGGGAAACAAACCTCTTTCTGTCCCTTTTGTTTTATCCAGATTGCTGGAATTAGGGCAGTGCCAATCCAATCAGTGGACTGATCCAGCAATCACCAACCCTTAATCCCAGCACCGCACTATGAGTCAGTCACAAACTCTAGATTCAGCCATCTCCAAAAAGCCCATCCCCCATGACCACGTGAGACTTTGGGGGGACATCCAGGCACAAACCATAACAGGTGGACTGCCCTGTTTATTTAAAGTCTGCTTACTCATTGCTGCATAGTGCAGTATTGTGTTTTCACCGTGTTTTTTCTCATACATTTACCCTCTAAAGTAAAACAGAGGCAATACAATCTCCATGTACTGCAAACAGTTTTATCATAGTCAGTCTCTTAACTCTTCTTTTATGAACTTGTATGAGAAGCTCTTTGTTACATGTACTAAAAGTGGTGTTGAAGAGTTAAGATGCATACAATATGAGCTTTATGTGACTGTGTCCTGCATACAGTTTTTAGAATGGCTGCTTTATACCCTATTCCTACTGGTAGGCATGAAGATTATTCTGTGTGCACAAGCCCACAAATCATATATGGCACTGTACAGCTTTCTCAGCTTGCCAATATCTAACATCACCAATACATAAATAAGAGATAGACCACTGTTTAATTCTGGTTTCTTTAACTCCTAAAGAGTTTTTCTCTTTCATGACTTTGTAGTCTTTTAAGACCTCTTTAAATTGCCTCTTGACTTTTTTGTCCTTTTAATTAGGGCAAAATTCTTATCTTTTGGTTTTTTATTTAAAGGGTATCTTAGAGTAATGTTAAATGGTGACAGAGATGAAGCAAGCTCATCTTGCTTTTCTTCATACAATAATGCATCGGAAGTTTTTTGTTAAATATGTTTGCAGTGAGTATTTGATATATCACTTCCTATATCAAAAGTTCTCTTTCATTTTAGGGCCATGCCATTTTATAAGCCACACTAGGATTCATAAAGAATGTACCATGTATTGGATTTGGACTGCTGTGCAAAAGTGCATAAATCATTTATGGTTCTTTTTTAAATTGACATATCAATGTCAAATATGTGAGAGCTGAATATCAGCTTCAAATGGATTCATCACCTCTTGATATGATGTAAATATAATACTGATTTTTTGGTCATTAAAAATAGACTTTTAAAAAGTACTAAATTTTTATTGTAGAAAGTGGAAAAGCAAAAAAAAATAAAATTATTGGTAATTTTTATACCAAGTGCAGAAATACTTATATTGCTTTAATTCTTTCTACCTAATATACCTATATAGGTGAACTTTAAACATTTTTTAAATTAAAACATACATATCATGCAATTTTGTCACACCAGACTAATACTTTATGTGACCATTATACATTCATTCTAAAACTGTGTAATTAAAGAGGTAGGTTTTATATCCAGTTGTGTTCTAGAGCCAAATTTTAAGAGCCAAACAAAAGATAGATGATGGGAAACAAGGAGATCTTTTGCAAAAAGGAAGGGAACCCTGGATTACTACTCAGCTATAAAGAACGATAAGCTAGACATTTTCACTCTTAAATGGATGCACTTTGAAAATATAGTTATTAGTGAACTAAATAAGTCACACATATGTAACCATTGTATTGTTGCTCTTGTGTGACAAATTGAAAGAAAATCCATGTATGTATGTAAAAATTAGTTAGATAGCTAAAGAAAAAGAATTTTTCACAGAGTCATTATAAGATTGCATCTTTACTGTGAATTGGTTTTTTTTGAAAATAATACAGCAGTCAAAATAATCATACAGCTGGTTTCTCTTGATTCACTGAGGAGAAAGTCTTGTGCTAATGATTTTCTGGACAATGTTTCATGTCTATATTGTATATGCTAAACAACTACTGTAAATATAACAATATGCAGTGTGTCAATTATTATTACTCTCCCAGTGGCTTGTTTTGAAATTGTTTTACTGTCATCTGTTACTTTCTTCTGTTTAAAATAAAATAAAATAAACTCACTACTATCACTACAAGAAAAAAAAGGAAGGGAACCAAAAGATTTGGGGGAATGGGAAAGGGATAAAATATTAAGATGTGTCATGTACATGTACCGAAACATTTAAAAAATCGTCTAAGTGTATGCATTTCTAAGGTGTGCATTATTATGAAATTCTTGTTTTGTAATCACTCCCTCCAATGATGATATTAGGATGTGGGTCCTTTGGGTGAAGGTCTCCTAGTGGGATTAGTAGTCATTCTTAGTGTCCTGAGAAGACCTGTCCCATTTCACCCTGTGAAGTTAGTGTTAGGATAAACTGAGGCACAGTTGAGACCACCGAGATAGGCAGAGTTTAAGTAATGTGTGAGGACTTTATCACAGACTAGGTGCTGCTGGGCCAAGTGTGAAAAGACAATTGGCCGCAGCAAGGATCCAGAGCGTGTTTTAAGGGGAGTTTAGGTGGGGGAGGGGAGAACCGCCAAGGTGGAGGTGTAAAATTATGGGTCTCTGAGAAGGAGGTCTAAGGCTAGGTGACAGACCTGCAGGTGTTGGGTACAGGGGGTGCTGGCAGGCACAGCTCGTCTCTTGTGGTATTTCACGGAATTAGCTCTCTGCAGGTTGAGCTGTGTGGGGAAGCTGATGGATTCCTGTTGAATGCTGAGAATAACAGATCTGCTTGGTGAATTTTTCTCTCCTAGGTGGGTGAGGGTCTAGTTTGGAGACCTGACGGCTTGAGAAGATGAGGCCTGCTATCACCAAACACCCAGTCTATGTATGCCTTGACCTTGGACTTCTTAGTCTTCGGCATAACAAATAGGAAAATTTTATTAAATTTATGCACATGTAAATTTATATACTGAATTTAGTATGTGCAACGTATAATATATTTAATATATTAAATAAATGTACATATATAATTATTAAGAGCCAGCCTACTCTACAGACATTAAACTGTATGTGAGATATAATTCTTTTTTTTTTTTTTTTTTTTTTTTTGTGGCACCAGGGATTGAACTCACAATCTCGTGCCTGTCAGACAGGCACTTAAGTCACTGAGCCAAACTCCCAGCCCTGGTTTTTTGAGGCAGGGTCGCACTGTGTAGCTCAGGCCAGCCTTGTGCTCGCGTTGTAGCCCAAGCCGGCCTCAAACTCACAACACTCCTCCTACCTCAGCCTCCCGAGTGCTGGGATTAAAGGTGTGTGCCACCACGCCTGGCTGTGAGTTATAATTCTAATTTTAGTATATGTGCTGCCAAAGTGAGTGCATATGTTATAACTCTCCAGAGAGATGGATAGATAGATAGGTAGATAGATGAATAGACAAAGAGATGAAAGTGGAGGTTATCAGGGGAATTAACTCAGGAGATTAGGCAAATTCCCATTAGGCCAGCTCCCCACTGGTGAACTGTGGGGGCTGACATCCTGACACAGTCCAAGTCCTAAGGCTTCAGGACTGGAGAAGCCAGCTGTGTAAATCCTGGAGTTTGAAGGCCATGCAACCTTGAGTTCTGATGTCCAAAAGCAGTGGAAGGGTGGCCCCCCGCCTCAGCACAGACAGAACCGATTGGCCTTCCTATGCCTGTTTTGTCAGTCAGCGGCCACAGCCATGGAAAGGTGCCCACCCATGTCAGGCCTGATCTTCCTAACTGAGACTCCTGACTCATACGCTGACCTCCTGCACGAATGGATGTCCTTCACAAATACCCATGGTGAATACTCTATCAGCTACCTAGTATCCCTCTGTCCAGTCAAGTTTACATGTAATCATAATCACCACAGGTTAAATTTTGTTTATATCCTAATAGTAAATCACAAACCATTGCTTTTTTATAGAAGAGATTTATGATAGACAATAAAGGACTTTTTGGTCTACTCACCCAAGACCTACATCCTCCATTGGAATGCCCATCAATATCTTCGTAGAGATATGCCATAGTTCCAAGCCTTATTCTCCCAACATGGCTACAAACTCCATCCTCTAAGGTCCGCTGTCTCTAACTGTTCATTTAAAATATGGCACGTTTGGTTCCCCTTGTTTAATCTGCAGATTGTGTGTGAGTCACTCCCTGTTTTTCGCCTTCAGTTGGGTAGCCCAGCTCTATGCAGTGTACCTAGGGCCAGAATCACTTGGTGAGGCAAAGAATCAAACAGGGACCAGTTTTGGAAAGAATTGGAATTGTCTGGAAGATGAAAATAAACTGGTTCAGGCAAAGGCAAGGTTTCTTGTGGGGCCCTGGAAAGTTCCATTGGGTGGAGGATAGAGGGAAAGAGCACTAAGTTTCCTTAGAACAGAGATTAGGTTTGTTTTATCCATGGCCACCTTACTCTTAAGGTGTCGAACACAGTAGGCATTCAATAAATGGCCTCTAAACTGAACTAAATCTAAATTCTCTTGTATACAGCTTACAATAGATGTGTTTTTATTTGATATTAATGTTCTCATGATTAAAAAGTTTAAACCTGTTATAGTAATAGCATGTATCATTCATTTCTGTTTATCCACTTCTTTAAATTGTAAGTGCATGTACAGTCAGTGATTTTCACAGAAAAATTTGTAATGAACAGTTGTACAATGACTGAGTTATTCAGTCATAGTTAGCAGTACTACTCAGAACAATCATTATAATATTCTGGTGTGTCCATTGCTGGCCATAGTGGTCATCTCTATTTTGAAGAAAAATTTTATAAGTGTGTAGCAGGTGTACCCAGGTGTATCTTCAAAGGCTTTTCTTGGCAATAGGTGTGAAAGGGTCAAGGAAGAGAAAGCATTCAAAAATGGTGTTAGAATATGAAAACTATCAATTTCAGGTCTGTCTACAAGTGGACAAACATCATGACTGACTGATGACAAAAGAAATAAATTGAGTATTTGATTTTACTATCAGTAACTAAGTATTTTGTCAGCTTGTGTTTGTAGCTGCAATCTCATATGGGTAATATTTAGGTGTTAACATTTGTTCTAGAGATCTGAGAATAGTGTGAGTTTGGGAGCCACAGACCTGCCTTTGAGTAATGTTTTTAATACTTACTATTCTGTATAATGGGCCAAGTTTCATAATTTCTTTTGATTTTAGTTTCTTCCTTTCTAAGGTTAAGAGATAATGGCTAAATTAATGTTTAGTGTAAGTAAAGAATAGTAATCACTAACCTTAACTGAACACTGACTGTGCACCAGATTCAGATTTGAGTGTTTCTGCATGTATTTGTCGATTTAAGTATTATAATGCACGTCACTAATTTTTGCACCTTACAAATAAAGGAACTGGGCAGAACCAGAAACAAAAGTAAGTAGGTTAACCCAAGGTTAGGTGGAATATGGCGGATCCAGGTTTTAAATTTAGGCAATATAGCTGTGGAACTTGTATTTAAAATACAGTACTCTCCTTGTATTCCCACGAAATAGTATCTCTCATGTGTGATAACTGTGATGCTGTTGGAAAAGGATGGTTATATTGCTAAGGGAAGCAGTATGATGCTGCTTATGGAAGTTGGGAAGAATGTTCACTACAGGAAAGAACATTGCTGAACCCTCTACCTGGGCTAGTCAACTTGTATTCACACCTGCTTTCATGTAGCACTGTGCACTGGTTTAGGATTTCAGAGATGGGAAAACTTTGCATATATGAAAGATTGTTTCCATGTACAATATTGGTGAATTACTTTGTGTGTTTAAAATAGCATCTTGTTCCAGGTAGTTTTAACTTTAATTAATTCTGCTTTTCCCCTTAATTTTAACATTTCTTCGAGAAAGTCAGCCTTCCTAATTCAAGACACAGAATTCTTCCTAGAATCTCAGTAGTAGAGATGAACACTGGATTTTCTCCTATGCAGTACTTATCCTTGTCTTCAACTCTGTGTAGAAGCTTTTTTATTTTCTATAAAAGTTTTCTAGCTCGTTTGTTATTTGTTGTCCTGAAAGACACTGACTCCCACTGGGGCAGCCCATTTCATTAAATTTTGTAAAGATTCCTTGTCTCGACATGATCATCTGATATACACTATGATTTTGCTACTTGGCCTTAGTTCCTCAACACAGAGCCAGTTAGCAGACTCCAGCCCCTTCGACGTCCAAGTCTTATCCAAGTGATCAGCCATCAACTTTTTCACCCTTGATTTCCATTTCACATTTGATCCATAACACCACGCTGCTAGGTTCATTCCAGGTCCTGATACTGCCATCCCCTGTGTCCTCTCTCAGGGTTCTGCTCGGCCTTATGCTCTCTCTAGAGCTGGTAAATCCACAACACTCTCTGTATCTCTCTCCATTTCTTGAGTTGAAGGAAGCTTCTACTTCTTCTGCACTGCCAAAATCAAATTCCATCAGAAAGAGAAGCTGGCATGAATGTGTGACTTGTGTATGCCCCCAGGTAAAGGAAATGTTTCCATTTTGAGTTTCGCAAATGCGTCACCATTTGGCATCTACCATCCCCTACGACTGTGCTGATTCCAGCTCTTTTCTGTCTCTGTATGCTCAGCCATTTCGTGCTTAACAATCCCCGTTACAACACAATGCCAGGGTGCTGGGGTGCGGCACTAGGCTGGGTGGGCTTTGGAAGAGAGGAGGTAAGAGAGGTTGAGCGAAGGGGACTAGGCCTGTGTCAGTCACTCAGCCAATAACAGAATTCAGATGCTGGTGATGGAAGCAATGGCAAATTTCAGCGTGTCTTTGAATGTCATGGAGATATAGAAATATGGCAAAGAACGGCACCACATTTAGTTACTGTTTCTTTCTTTCTACTTAAATTATACAACCCTTTCTGTAACATTGGCTGTGAAAGCTGAAATACCTTTGCTGTAAAGCAATCTTAATAGAATATACGAAGTAACTTTCAGTGAAAACGTAAAAAAGATTTTTATCGGGTTGATGTTCTAAAATTCTTCAGCCTGAGCTCTTTAGAAAGAAAAATAAATATTTTAAGCAATGTAATTTATCTGGAGACTGTAAAGCTGTCTAGGTTTTGAGTGTCAGAATCAGAAAGTTAGAAGGGGTAATTGGGAAGATTTTTATTTGTTACTTTGACAAATATGAAATGTCTCCTTTCCACCCAATTCTTAAATGAAAATTGCTTACTTGGAAAACTAGAGCTCAGTGAGGAATGGGAAGGGCTGTCAGATTCAGGCTTTATGTATTTGTCCTGCATCCTACTGACATCAGTATTTTAGATAAATTATACCATGATTCCTGTGGTGATGCTAGCCCCAAAGTGAAAATTGTCTTAAAATGTGATCTAAATTCCTGTGGAGGCAGGTGTGTGTCATAACTCAGAACTGCACCAATGATCTTACACTGTATGTGGCAGGCAGAATTGTGTACCACTATAACTTATGGGAAGGGATCATCACATGTTGGAATGGTCAGAGAAAGCGGGGCAAGCTCCTGGGCATTTCTAATGTAAGTTATTCATGTGTTATGAGAGCATGTTTGACCTTACACCAGACTTTATAATGGAGAAGACGGAGTGTAAGTCCAAGCCAGGGACGCTGGGCATGCATGGAGTCTCTACCTGTCAGTCACCGTGATATTTACAAACTTATAAAATTTTATGTCTCTGAGTCTAAAGTATAAACCAGGAAAACTCTGCATGTAGAAATTTGTGGTGAAGGATAAATGCAACAAGGTGGTAGAAACTGTGCCTTGGGTATCCTGTAGCATATTTATAAATTCAGTTTCCATTCCTTTCACTTGATTTAATTTTTAAACCAGGAAAAGGGTTCAGTTGCCACTTAAAATCTTGGTAAAAATCTTCAAGTCTAATAGCAACATTACATATTTATATCTACAGTTTCAAGGAACAGATGCAAGCTTGGATAATTCAAGTTGCCTTCTGGTCAGCGCTTCCACTTGTCAAGAAGAGGTCATTGGAATGCCTGCGTTCTCATTTCTTTTCCCCAGTGCCAGCCCATATTACAATTTTATCCTGAGAAAGTTTGACAACCACACTGTAGAACAATTGTTTTTTGTACTCTTCCTACACTTGGAACCTTGTAATATCCATAGGAAAGCATTGACGATTTTAGGAAACAGACTTAATACGGTGTTTGTATTTTACTGGTGCATGTTTAGAGATTTCAATTTTGCCATGGAATACTGGTTTTCTAATAGGAAAGAAAAGAAGATGCTTCAAGTGTAGGAAGAGAACAAAAAATAATTGTTCTACAGTGTGGTTGTCAAACTTTCTGAGGATAAAACTGTAATATGGGCTGGCACTGGGGAAAAAAATGAGAACTCAAGCATTCCAATAACCTCTTCTTGACAAGTGGAAGCGCTGACCGGAAGGCAACTTCTTCTTCTAGGAGAATACCTGATAAAAAGATTGTGCTTAGTCTTGCACCTGCAGTATGAATTGCCTATTCAAGCATCCAAACACCTCCTACTAGCTTCTAAAGTTACCCTGAGATGGAGCTGAGCATTGCAACTCCTTTAATTAGAGATCGATACAAAGGTGAGAGCCACTAACAGTTAGCTGGCCCCATTGACTCTGGTTGATACCAAAAGAATTGAGCAGTGATACAGTTGTCAATAACTACAGGGAAGACATTGACAGAATGGGGTCAGAGGTTGCAGTCTCCTCTGGAGTCCACTGTGCTGTTGAAATGGATGTTAAATTGTACAGTGTAGATTCAGTCAACAGGAAAAGCAACATAATGTGCCTTTGTTATCTTAAATTATAATCCTAGTCTGATCTCCCATTTCATAGACTGGTAGGAATTCAATCTGTACCATATGGAGACGCTTTCTTCTGAATCTTCTGAATGTCTTGGGTTCTCATGAAGCACAAAGCATTTGTCAACGTCGTATCATCTGCATTGGTCAATGCGAGGATGCTTATACAGCAAACTTACGTTCACTCCTCACTATGGAGGCCGTATAAGGGACAGAAATGCGAGCCGGGTGTGGGGGCGCATGCCTTTAATCCCAGCAATCTGGAGGCTGAAGTAGGAGGAATGTTGTGAGTTCGAGGCTGGCTTGGGCTACAACATAAGCACAAGACTGGCCTGAGCTACATAGTGTGACCCTGCCCCTGTCTCAAAAAACTAGGGGCAGGAGTTCAGCTCAGTGGCTTAAGCACCTGCCCTGGCAGGTGCAAGGTTGTGAGTTCGATCCCAGGTGCTGCAAAAGAAAAAAAAAAAAAAGGGACAGAAATGCAACTCAAATCATCTCCACAAAAGCTAGAACTACTAGGCCCACCTTGACAGTTTAGCAAGGCAGCATGTCAAAAGCTAAAATAAAAAGGCTGGTGATGTAGCTCTTACCTAAAGTGCTTACCTACCATGTGCTAGGCTTTGGGTTCAATTTCCCATCCTCAAAACAAAAACAGAAACAAAATAAAACAAAACAGAAAATGTTTTTCACATTCTTAAAAAAAAGTTCTGGCAAGTTCCCTGATCTCATAACAAAGTTAGATAAAAGTGCTCAATGTTATGATCTATCTTTCTCACACATCTGTTTTCGTCTGGGTTAGATTCTTCATTAACCAGTTCTTGCACCATGGTGAATCATTGGCTGCCAGCCACTCCTCACCCCATCTTAACACCCCGGTGTCCTGGTGGATTTAAAAGAACACTTTAGCTTGTCTAACCAGTGTGTTCTTAGTTGACTCTGCTTGCACTGATTGGATTAAATGATGGTGATAGATATTTCTACATGAATAATGAGGATTGAGGGGGAAAAAAATCTCCTCATAGACATAAAAAGTGATTTAACTAAAAGACTGGGGAATGAATGCAGAATATGCAAAAGCAGTCATGTCTATGTGGGCACAGAAAGCGTGACTCCATCCAAAGCTAGCCAGGCATACGAGAATTCTATCTCCAAGGGTCCACTTTCAGCTTTCTTCCTCAATTCTAGCTGTATACTTCCTGTGGGGTGCTGAGAATGAGTGTCTGTAATTATCTACTGAATCCCTGTGGATTGCTTCCTTCTCTTTCCATTTGCCGGTGTGGTATAGAGGCTGTTTCTCATTTCTACTCCCGTTTTTTGCCATCAAAAGCCTGGGCTTCTTCCCATAAGTGCATTGGCTCAGTCTCCTTGTTGAACTTCTGTTTTCGTAAATGTCATGTGCCCTACAAGCAACTTTGGTTACAGCCATAGGCTCTAGAAAGAGCATGACTACTATTGGAAGAAATAAAGGGAGAAATGTGAGGAAGAAATTGCAAATAATAGCTGAATACATTATTTTTTCATCTTTCACTTTTACTTTACCCACAGTAGGTCATATGCCTGGGATTGACTGCTTGAATGATTTTATTCATGCTGCCTTCAGCCAGTTGCCTTTATTCAGAATTGGGGGAGGGGAAGAATAGTAACAGTTCAAAGACTTTATCAGGGACTTCTGAGTATAAACAATTAAAGTAAGATTGGGTTTTCTGATTTACCTTTTCCATTTCTGCTTCAGGAAGCCCTAACGATTTTGAGCTGGGATCCCCAGTCCTAATTTCTCATCACAGAGGCAAGATGCATCCCAGTGCTGACATGACTTGCTCAAGAAGTAGGAAAATATATAACTAACTACCCTTTCTGAAGGGCTTAGTATGATGCCAAGCCCTGTGGGATCATAGCTCTTGTAACTGAATGACCACAGCAATCCTATGTAAAATCCAAGTGGTAATAATGAGGGTTAGAAATTTTAGGCACTCTGTGTAAGAGTTTGGTCCAGAGCTAGGATTGAAACTTAATTTTTTTCACTCCAGAGTTTACTATCTGACACTCACGCTTCCTGCTAATATCCGTGCTAGGTCTCCTGACTCTCAGTCCAAAGGACTGTCCCCCATGACTCTGAGAGCGTAAGTCTCTTGTCAGTGTTTTTTAATCACTGGGGTAAGACGAGGCGAAACAGGCTATTCTAGGCCATTCAATTCCGCCTCAACCAGAGCTGCTTTGCTTTTCAGTTTATTAAGGGAAAGGCGAGTGAGCTTGCGTTGGAAGAAAGTTTTAATGTTAAAAAAATAATCAGTGAAGACCACCCTAACCTTATGCTCTCTGAAGGGCACCTTCAGCTGTGACTTCTGGTGGTTGTCTGGGTTTACCAGTAGACCAGCTGGGCCTCCATGTTGCCTCCAATCACACAGCCCACTCTGCTGCACCAGGCCCGGCTGCTCCCATGCTTCCCCTCTTCCTCCCTGCGTTGGTGTTGCAGGGTACAATCCTGGCCTGGTGCGCATCCCAGCAACGATGAAAACGCGCACCCCTACTGATTCCGTAAACAACACAGGAACTTCTGGA
>RJWM01015041.1:0-48500 GCA_004363535.1 Dasyprocta punctata
GTTTTGACCATGTTTTTTTACCAGGCTAGTCTGGAAGCTCCCCAATTCTTAGCGTGTCCACCAGCTACTCAGGTGCCCAGAACCCTCACGCATCCCAGCTGTTCTGCTAATTTTGAGAAAATAAATAGATGATGCTAATTGAATGTTTGTATTTCAAACATATAAGTAATAAACCTAAATTCAAACTTACATATTACATTCAAATGGTATCAACCTGCAATGGATCCAATAGGGCTGGTCAATTTCACAGAACAATACGTAGACTGAGGTTAGGAAGAAGTCTGGGTTTAAGGGTCCTCGGATCCATACAGAAGGCTTTTCCATGAACTCCTACTTGATCAGCAGTAATCATGCATGTGTGTGTGTATGCACCTCCTGGTTTTATAAATTAATAGATTTCACCGTGCTATCTCCCTGCACGCATTTAACATTTTGATGATATGCATTTCTCCATTACTCAGTTATGCCTCCTTCCTGCCATTCTTTCCATCTTGTCTAAACATACCCTTTCTTCCACTTTCATACCATTTTTTTGTTTGTTGGTTTGCTTTGCTAGATCCCATGTATTCGAGAAAACATGCAATACTTGCTCCTCTAAGTCTGGCTCATTTCACTTAATGTGATGACCTCCCAATTCTGTTTTCCTGCAGGTGACGTGATTGTTTTTCTTCTTTGTGACTGAGTAACACTCTGTTTTGTATATATTAACTTAATTACATCTTTAAAGACCCTACCTCCACCTGGAAGAATTTAGAATTCTTAAATTTTGAGGTACTTAAAGTTGGAACACCATCATACAAATTAAAAAAAAAAATACCCTAGTTAACCCATAACAGAATTAAAAAACAACATGCGGCCACGCTGTTCTTCTAGAGGCTTCTCATGTTGCTTTTAGGGGTCGTGCTCTCTGCCAGGTTGGTTACTGACTGTGAGAACTCCATCTTGTTCCTTAAATGAAGGAGCATATTCAGAGTTGGCATGTGCTCATTCTACTACAGTCCAGAGCTTTGTTCCCGCCTTTCATGAAGATATACACATTGAAGATACAACCACCAAAGTAGCAGGTAAGAACATGTGAGCTAGAAATCTAAGCTGCCCAGAAAGAGAAAAAAACAAGTATTTTACATCTGTGTCATTTTTCCTGCAAATTGACTTTGAATTTAAAATTTTTCTTAATTTTATTTATCAGGTTTTGTTTTATTTTGATTTTAATATATCCCTAAAAGAGCGAGACTGGAACTCTAGCCCTGAGGTGGTTGTTATTGTCTTTTCTCCCCTTTCTTTTATGTCAGGGCTAGCTTTGTTTGGGAGCAGACCCCTAGTCATGCATCCCATCCTTCTGTGATGTGTCTGGGCGGGGAGCGGGGTCCCAGTTAGAACTCTGGTTTTTCTCCTTCTGTGGCCCGAGGCTTCTCTGGCTGAGCTACCAGCTCATTACTCAGGACTTTGAGGAGCCAGTGGTGTCAACACAGGCTGCGAACTCTGGAAAACAGTGAGTGTGAGGGTTGGACATAAGGCAGGGTCCATCTGACCACCACCAATCCCATCGTCCTCTTCTGACTCATGATTCTTGATGTGTCACTTGCTTATGGGAGTCATACGACAAAACTCTCCCTGGGGACTCTTTGGCCCTAATCCCTGGGCTGTGGCTTGTCATAATGGGTTCTTTGAGATGGGAAAGATACATAATTCATTTTACTATGACCGGACTGATGCAAATCAATTACCATTTGAACGGTTGATTTATTTTGTATTTTGTTTTTGATTGCCCCGCTTTCCATGGATAATCTTACTGCCGACTTGCTTTTATAAAAACTCCTCCAACTTCCTGATGCAATTAGTTACATCTTCCACTTGATCCTCTTTCTTTTCTTCTATTATCCAGAGAATAGTCTTTGTTACTTTCTTTCTAAACCCAGTTCTTTATCTACCTTTGAACTCCCTCCATCCCACTTCAGGAACCATAAATACTGATTGTGCTGTTTCCGTTTTCTCACGGAACTTTGACTCCCATTTCACATTATTCCCATAGGCTTAATGGTGTAGACTGGAAACTGGTCTTTGTATTGAAAAAGCAAATTAATCTCCTGCATCCTAAGTTAAAAATTATGGTCATTTAATCATGCTACTACTACCCTCACTTTAAAAATGTCTTGCTCACCTTTCCCATAATCATCACATATTTTACATTTTTTTGCAACAAAACTCCTCTGTGCTGTTCTACATACGTTCTGATTCTTGCCTTTGCAACCATCTATTCTTATCCCCATCCACCAGATTTTTTATTAGTCATCAACAAGAGCTAATTTCTTTGAATCCAGTAATTAAGCCTCAGTTCTCATAATCACTGCCCAGTTGGAATCATTCGACACAGCCAATCACCGTCTCCTTTGGACGCGCCTCCCCCCAGCCTCTCCAGCACCGCGCATTCCCGGTGCTCTTCCTGCCTCGCTGTCTGTGTCTCTCAGGTGCTGCTCTTTGTTGTGCCCTTCGCCCTCACTTCCGCCTAACTCAGGGCCCTTTTCATCCCAGAGAGCTGCTATGAATTCCTCTCTTACTCTTGGGCTCTGCTCCTCTCCCACTCTGTCCCAGCCAGAGTGATATTTTTAATGCACTTTATTTCCAGAGCACTTTTAGGTTTATAGAATAGTTACACCAAGGTACAGGGAGTTCCCGGGCTTTACCATGCACATCAGGTCCAGAACATTCTTACCATTTCCTAAAGTCTTTCTACCGCCTAGAGAGACTCTACCTAGACTACTCCTCAACAAATTTTATTCTTCTTCCTTGGAGCTCTAACCACAATGGCCTGTCAGATTTTCTCATGTACCATCCTTTGTTTAAAAAAAAAATGTGGAAATTTTTTTTTTCGTCTTTTTAGAGTGATTCCTTTTCAACATCCCCAAATTCTCCAAATCATCCCTCAAGCAGCACCTCAGTTTTTGCTTCCTTAGGGAAGCTGGCACTTGGTCTTTCTCCCCAGGACAGCTTAACCCATCGGAAGGCCCGCGCTGTATGGCTTATCTTGTGTCTTACACGAGTGATGTCTGTCTCCCCTTACGAATTCACAGTCCATGAGGCCCGGGAGTCTGTTTGCTCACGCTCTTACTTCTGTCACACTTATTGAACAAATACTTGTGAAAGCATAAAAGAGAAGAAGAAAGGAGTTAGAGAAGACTCAGCAAGTCAGCATAATGTGGGAGTGGGTAGATCCTAGGGCTGAAAATCAGATGTCTTAAATGGTACACAAGTTTGGTTGCAAACCCAACATTTAGCAGGAGTCAGCTGTAGGCCAGACATTACGGGCCAAGTATCCTCAGGGAGCTATGGCTTATTATCCCTTTCAACATCACTTAGCGACAGCATATAAGACTATTCTGGGAAACACTGATCAAGCCCATTTTTGAAGCCGTTTTCCACTTAAGGAACTAATGGGAGGGTGAGAAAGAGAGCACTTTGGCTGGTGCTGTCTCCTAGGCAGGTTTATCTCGTTGTCCTAGCATCCGTGTCCTCCTCAGTGAAATTAACATGACACCATGGAAGTACCAGCTGGGACCGTGCGTGCAGCTGCCCGTAATCCGTTGTCACCCAAATGAGGATGGTTATTTGTATAAAATAGGTCCACGGACTACCATCGCTAGGTGTCAGACTCCTCCTCACCTCGCCTCTCTTTAAAGGGCCCCCATTATTTCTAACGTGTTGGAACTCAGTGATAATTCTTAATGACACCCTTCTGCATCATTCTTCCCCTAGCTGATGTGTGAAAATCAGTTGGTGTGAAAGCACTCAAACAGAAAGGATTGGGAGGAGCCGTAGGCTCCTCATAAGAAAAGAAATGGAATTCATTGGTGTGACTGTGTTCACTTCCTTTTCTGGGTCCTGAAATCCAGATCTGAGGGATAAACGAGCCCTCTCTTCAGTTAATACGAACTGCCGCCCACGTTCAATCTACCTGCTCTGCCCACCCCGTTGTTACTTTTGGATCCCCGTGGATTTGTGTGCTGCTGCCTTTGAGATCAGTGGCTCCTCTCACCCTTGCTGGCAGCCGGCAGTGCCATTTCATTAATTGTTGGGAAGATAAAGCCACAAGAGCATCACCGATGCTACCCACGAGGCCACTACTGAGGGGACTAACGATGCATGGAAACGGTAGGCAGCAAACCCATTGCGTGCTCGACCTCACAGTGACTTAATGACACAAGAAGAGCCAGGCACAGAGGCTCGGGATATTAACTGTGGTTGAAAATCCTATCCCGGTCTCCCCCACAAATAATTGGGAGTAGCAAAGAGATGATCATGTTGCACCTTTTCAACTAGCTGAGCACCGAAGTTTGACCCGTTCCCACTTCCATGGCATTTGCAAATGCCTACTGTCCTTCAGGATACTTACTTGAAAATCTGAAAAACTTTGAATCTTGGCATCTGTCGACAAGGTAAGGAAATTGCACCGATAGGGTCAGCGCCAAGGGTCTGCAGTGAAGGAAAGAAAGACGGCCTACGCTCAGAAGTTCAGCTTGCACAGTCTACAGGGTGGACCCCAAGTGAGGGCCGGCCTGCCAAGTCTAGCTGGACCTCCAGCAAGCACAGGGTAACTCCGGGGAAATTGATCACTAGAGGCATGCCCTTCCAAGAAAATAAATCTCCAGAATTCCAAGCCAAATAAATACTGAGACTTACTTTCAAGTGGGAACCTAAAATTCACCTAATAAAATCAAATCTTATCTTTATTTGCAAATAAAAACAAATGAGGGAATATATATCTTTTTGTCTGAGAATCTCAATAAGAGTTGAAATAAATCTCCTTTCTAATGTGCTTCTTTTATGATTTCCTGTTGTTGAAAGGACTGCTTGAAGTCAAAATATGTTCCAAATTAGAGTTAATACATTGTTGCCTTAGAAAACAGTAAAGAAGTAGCTCTTCCCATTTTCTGATACCTGTCATGTACATTATCTAGAACCAAAACACATAGCAGAAAACATAAAGATCAGACTCCTCAGCGAGATAAGTGTCGATGTTTTTAGATGTGGCTAAAACTGCACTAAGGAGGGCTTGTGTGCACTTTCTATTTTAGACAGACTTGAAATCTGGATCAGATCTCTCGTTTTTCAAAGTTTTATAAGTTTTGTTCACTCACGTCAACTCCAGACTGTGTCAAAGTGTTTTGTGTAACGGAGGGAGTTGTTGCTTCTTTTATATTCCCTGGATTGCAGATTTGAATGCACTAAAAGTTTCTGCTTCCCAGTGTTTGTGTGGTTTGCTATTGTTGTCTTTATCACTCTATCCTAGATGAATGACCTTTTGAAAATTTAGAATAGGTCTGAAATTAAGGTAAAAAATTATATAAGGTATATGAAAATAAAAATTAATAAATCTTTTTCCCCTATTTTGTGAAAGTTGAAAGGAACCCCAAGGAGAGTTTTGTTCACTTTGCCGTTGAAGAATTGTGTCCAGAAGGGTTATCATGGCCAGTATTAGAGAATTTCCCAAATCCCCAGTTGAAAAGTTCTCTCACTCTTCTATGTCCTCTTTGAATACACTGTCTTAGTCACTTTTCACTTGTTGCCGAGACAAAATACCTGACACCCAAAATTAGGCAAGGAAAGGTTTATTTCTTACAGTTTCTTGGGAGTTTCAGTCCATACTCAGTTGGCTCCAAGGCAGCGTGGCGTGGTGGGGCAGCCATTCATGGCAGCTGCAACTGCAACTGCATGCTGGTGAGAGAGAGGGTGGAAGAACAGAAGCGAGCAAGAGGAAGACCCGCCTCCTTTACACTGCCTGTCAGCTCCACCCCTGGGAGGGTGCAGCACTCACATTGCCAATCCCCGTGCCAGACAACAAACCAATAACAAGTGCCAGACTCAGCCCCATCAAAAGTATATGAGGACTTGGGGGGACATAGTATATCACCCAATACATATACTAAAACTAAATTTGCTTGTTTGTCAGTTTTAGTGGCAAGACTACAGCCACCCTAGTTCAGTTGACTTTCTAAGTATAATAATGGCAGTTGTTATAAATCACAATACCTACTATTTGCTGAACTCTGTGTGGTATTTTATAAGATTCTTTCTATGCACTATTTTTAAAATTTTCACCACTATATGAGTCGAATATTATTTTTCACATAATGGAGGTAGGTTCACAAAGCTTAAACAACATTCCAAAATGACAAAATTAGTTATAGAGAGACATGGATCTCAGATCCAAGTTACCTTTTCTAAGGTATGTACACTGAGAGGTAAAAAGTGATTAGAAAAATTAAAATTCTGTTCTTAAGGAAAAATGTTTTAGGGTTCTTATTAGACTTCTGGAACATGCTATTTAAGGTTAGCTATCTATATAGTTTAATGATGAAAATTTCTTGTTAATCTTACATATTATGTTAATGCAGAGCTTTTCTTGTTAGACATGAGAAATTTTTCCTTGACAAATTATTTTTTCAATGGGACCCCATCCAAATGGTCCCCAGTTAACAAGGGTTTGACTTTGTCATGATGCCAAAGCCACATGCATTTGGTAGGAGCCACACTTGGAATTTGAGTGTGAGTTTCCTCTGGACTAACCATTTGCTGTGTGGTCTCTTGCTATGCTGGACAGCAGTGCTGGGCTGCACCTGGGGTCACCTGCACAGTCATGGTCGTCAGGGAAACAGCCAGTGATCTGTGTGGGGCTGGGCTGCTGGCACCTTCCATGCTTGCTTCACATACACTATTTTGAATTTAGGATGGGCTTATCAAGCTGTGATCCCACTGTAAATTGAAGAGTATCTGAAATAGATTTTTGAACAGATCCTTACTCTTGATTCTGGTATTTAAATTGGTTTATCTGGGGCTGCAGTTACCATTCAGTGCCAAAGTGTGAGGTCCTGGGTTCAGTTCCCCAGTACCACATAAAAAATACACAAAGTGTAAAATCAGCAATTTTTACTACAGTTAAGAATTGTGCAACCATCACCAGTGCAATTTTAGAATATACTTGTCACCCCCAAAAAGAAATCTCATACCCGTTGACAGTCACTTCCTGTTTCACTCAGGTGTTAGATAACCATTAATCTAATTCCTACCTGTATAGATTTGCCTATTCTGGACATTTTGCATGTATGAAATCATACAACATACAGTCTCTGCTAGTGGCTTTATTCACTTAGTATGAAGTTTTCAAGGTTTAACCATGTTGTAATATTATGTATAATCCATTTTATTAGTATACCATTTTTATTTATTCATCCATTAGTTGGTGATTTCACTTTTTTTCATTCTGAGGCTATTTTGAATAATACTGTGATGGCAAGTCACTTTTAAGCTTTTGTTTGGGCATATGTTTTCAAGTCTTTGGGTATATATGCTAGGAATGGGGTATTTTCCAAAGAGACTATAATTGAATCCTTCAATTTATGCATATACTCACCAATTTTTATTATCTCTGTTTTATGTTGTAACCACCTTCATGGGTGTAATGTAATGTGTCATAGTGATTTATTTGCATTTCTTTAGTGCTAATCGATATTGAGTAAGTTTATGTAAGCTTTTGGCAATTTGTATATCTTCTTTGGAAAACTGTCTTTTCAAATCTTTGGACTATTTTTCAAAGCAGTTTTTTATTGTTGTGTCATAAGAATTTTTATGTATTTGCAATATAAAACCCTTGTCATCTATGTAACTTGCAAATATTTTCTCTTATTGCATAGGTTCCCCTTTTATTTTAAGGGTGTCCTTAAAGCTCAAACATTTTTAATTTTGATGAAATCCAACTTGTCTACTTTGCTCTTTGCTCATTTTATGTTTTATCTAAAGATGTGAAGGTTTATTTCCATGTCTTCCTCTATAAATTTCATAGTTTAGCTCTTACATTTATGCCTATGATTTATATTGTGTTAATTTTTGGGTTCAGTATGAGGAAGGGATCCAACTTCATTTTTTTTTTCATGTGACTATCTAGTTATTCCAGCACCATGTGTTGAAAATAGTCTTTGTTCCCACTGGATTGTCTTACCGCTGTTTTCATAAATTATGAGGGTTTTCCCTCTGGTTGATGGTCAGCTGCAGATAGCATAAGACCAGGCATGTTTCCAAAGAAGCTTCATTCTTTAATTTTTCAATAATTCTCTTGTTTGCCTCTTGCTATTTTAGCCTTGGGGAGGGTGCCCAAGCTCTAGGCTGGGAACACCCTGCATTGCCTTTTGATGTTATTAAAGCCTTGAAAATAAAAGGAGCAGTTAGAGCCCGTTCCTCACCTGGCTGGAGCTGATGAGTGATTTTCTTTTCATGGCCCTCTGCCCCTTTTCTGCTTTGGTCCAGGACTATCTGGGCTCCCACGTGGTGATCCTCTTGCATCCCTCCCCTTCTGCTGTCTCCCTGCTGCCCTGGCCTTAATATTTCAGTCTTTCCAGACCTCTTCTATGTATTTCCTTTGCTAGGCAGTTCATGTATTTTTAAAAGAATGAAAACCCAGGCCTGACACGAACTCAAGGCACCGTGTACCTCCTCCAGCTGGACCTGCGTCCTGCACCAAGTGGTGCTGACTCTGCTTCCAAAATGCATCTCCGCTCTGTCTTCTCTCCATCTCCTGCTCCTCTGTTTTCACTTAGGTCCCGTCACCTCCTTCCTGGATTTCTGCCCTTAGTCTTCTGGAATCCATTGAAATTCCAGAAAGATCATCTTTATATGATCATTTTGAAATCTAAGTCACTGGCTGTGTCAAGCCCCTAAAAGCCTCCTTCACACTTAGCAACCAAACTCCAAGTCCAGCCCGCAGACCTGCAGCGTCCCTGCCACGCACAGGACTCCTGCCACGTGGGCTGGCCGGGGAGGCTGCGAATGTCCCAGGGTTCTCCAGCAGCACGCTGGATCCCTTCTGCGAATGCTCTCGCCTTGCTTTGTTTTTTACCCTTTCTGCCTGTTTATTTCTATCCACATCTTAATTTAAGCATCTTCCTCTTAGAGGAGAACTCCTACTGAAAGCAAACACCTCCAATCTAATATTCTTTGTTAGTCATCTTGTTCAAAGCTATCACAAAACTCTATTCCAAATCTAATAACTTTCTAATGGCTTCTTTCCTGTTTTATTCATCATGTTCTGTGTGAGACTCAAAGTTGACACTCAATAAAAAAAAATCGAGTATGAAGACTTTCTTATCTTCACCTCTCATTTCCTCCACTCATCCTTTCTTCCATGTGAGAGGAAAAAAATATCACTCCTATATTTTTTTGGCCCTGTATTGGTCTATCTCCACTTCATCCACTGTCATCCTTGGTTCTGAGAATTTTTAAAATATAATTGTACTTTTAAAATGTTTCTCATTAGTCTTACGCTATCCCAGAGAAATATGGTGTAACAGATTCTCTATGCCCAGGAGAGTAATGGTAACAGCCAGCTTTCTGAGTGTTTATGCTGTTCACTGTGCTCATACTCCTTAACCATAACACAAGAGAGGGCCATTGTCACCTTCGTCTCGCAGAAACCCCAGAAGCTTCCAGAGTCAGTAACTGGCTCAGGTAACCAGCTAGTAAAATGGCTCTGGCAGGAAGTCTTTCCCAGAACCATTTTGCTCTTCTTTCAAAAACAACTGAAAAGTCAAGATGCCAACAGGAGATTTGGCTCTCTTCAGCACCAGAGAGGTGGATGTCTGTGCCCCAAGAGGAGCTAAAGAAGAGAGAAAGCTGTGGAAAACAGCATCAGACTGGAGATAGTGTGGAGCGGCTTTTGTTGTTAGGAAAAAAACGTGGGAGAATCTTGAAGAATATCTGTGGTGGCATTTTATTAAATGACTCAAGTAAAAGGAGAATTTAAAAAGCAAAAGGAGGTTTTGTTCCCGTTTCCAATAATATCTGCAAGAAACTGTTTGAGTGATGTCATTCCAGGACTGAAACTCTGGCTGTCTGAGGGTGACTCTTCCTCTCACTACTTAGGGTCCGTTTGGTACCCTGGGCGTGCCTGTGGCTTGGACACAGGCGCAGATGCCAAAGGCCAGCTGGTGGCCACAAGCCTCTTGGGCAGAAAAAATCCCCCAGAACTGAATGTGGGCCACTGTTTTCCCCTGGAATCAGAGGGAGGCCAGCAATGGCAAATGTGGTTGAACCTGAGAGGGAGGTTGAATTTGTTCCCACGTCCAGTGACATCTTGGGGCATCATTTAACAAAGTCACAGTCACATTCCATGAACACGGAAGAGGAAAGAAGGTTCCTGAGGAATCATCTGTTTTTCAGGTACTGCTATTTTCCTTCAGGTCTGATGTGGTGCTCACAGGTTAGCAAGGCGGCTGCACAAATCTGTTGGGTCTGATTATGTCATTCAAAGACCAAACTGAACCAAAAGATCTTCTCCTTAAAAGTCTCTCTTTTCTGATAAGGGAATTATAGAACCAGTAGCAGTGATTAAAATTCAGCATTCTGTTTGCCTAAGTCAGGGAGGAAATGGAGACGTTCAGTGGGGAGCTGCAGGCTTGCCCAGGTCAGTTGCCACACGACTTGTAGAGTCTGTGGGGGGGTCACCAGCTGCACCCACTTGGCAGGCCTTGGTCACTGGGCACGGCATGTGTTGTTCTCAGCCTTGGATGCAGAAGCTAGCAGCTGACTCCAAAGTGGGCTTTCTTCTGGACAGATAGGCAGTCATCAAATGGAGTTCTCTCATCTGGCAACAAGAAAACTGAGAGAAAAAGAGGGCAGAGGAAAGTAGAAAGAAGAGGGGGAGAGAGAGAGAGAGAGAGAAAGAGAGAGAGAGAGAGGAAAAAGAGAAAGAAAGAAAGAAAGAAAGAAAGAAAGAAAGAAAGAAAGAAAGAAAAAGAAAAGAAAGAAAAAGAAAGAAAGGGAAAAATACTGGTGCACTCAGCTTGTCTGGGACTGAGGATGAGTCTGACTTTGCTCAGTGGGTGCATGGAACAGGCAGTCTGAATTTCTGAATCAGGTAATTGAAAAATCATTGTAAATACAAGAGAAGAGAACGAAGTGTACCGTTGGTATCTATGCAGATGTATAGAGGACACAGATAGAGTAATGGATACACATGCATATGAGGTTAACTTACTGAATATCCACCCCAGACAAGGAGGTCTTAGGTGAGTGTTTACCATCATGCCATTAGGGTCTGGAGGGGAGGCGCATGACTGTGATCCAGCCACTGAGGAGGGTCAAGGTAGTAACACAACTACAGGTTCTCGGTCAGACTCAACTACACACTGAGAGCCTGTCTCAAAAAAACAAAAATTGAAAACAAATGTTTTAAAAATACCATTAGGGTAATGCTTTGAATTGATTCAATTTGTGGATATGGTTTTTGACAAGATTTAGTCCCTAATTTGTGTGACTCCAAAGTACGTGCTCTCGCCCAGTGTTTATATATTTTATATTATCAATTATTTCTGCTTAATTTTGTATCACTGGCTAGTTTGTGCCTTTCTGATACTGTGTGTTTGTTTTCGGGGGGCTAAGTACCTAACCCAGGGCCTTTTGCATGCTAGGCAAACACTCTACCACTGAGCTATATTTCTTAGAAAGCAAAACCAATCTTTTAACTTTTGTTATATTACATTACAATTTTGCATATCATGTACAAAGAAGGAATAATCTCTTTTTGTTTGACCTTTAGCATCTTAAATTTGTTAAAAGGTAAATATTTTGTGGTAAAGTACGTTCAAAATTTCACAGAAGGCATCTGAATTATTTAAAATTTTATAAACTTTGGGATACACATGAGGCCAGAGTTTTTCAAATCCTGGGTATGTAAACTTTGGATGATCAGACACCCTGGATTTGGGTGAAAATGAGAGATTCTGTATCTCTGAGCAGTGTGGGATGTTTCTGAAATCTGGATGCACTGAGAGGCAGAGGAAGACAAAGGAAGACAGCTGTGCATTGCTGTGTGCAGCTAACTGGAAAACTGCACTGAACTGCTTAAATGGGCATCACTGCCATGAAGAGGATGTTTAGGAGAATTAAAGGAATCTGACACATTGGAGGTGAATTCAAGAGGACTGGGGACTTTTTTCACGTCCAGGGTTTGGAAGGCTCAGGGAAGGCAGACACATGTAGAAGAGAAGCTTTGCCGCTGTCCAGGAATCACAGACCCGGATCTTACTCCCTCCTCCCAGAGGCACCTCGCCAGCCAGGACGGAGGGCAGGTGGCCTGAGGGTGCCGGGCTGTACCTCCACCACGTGCCCCATTCAAGTAAATACCCCAAAACTTGATGGAAAAGAACATTAAATCTACTTTAATTATAAAATAACCAAATCTTTTAGAGCTATCACTACTTAATTATCATTAATTAGCAATTACTCGGGAGTAGCAGAGCTCCTGACACAGCAGCATGATGTGGAGGAGGAGAACTAATTGATTATTTAACTTCTATGGTTCTGTCTAGCTCTTTCACCCAAGACTTACGTATCCTTGATCCTAGGAGCTATTAATTTGTTGTGTAGGTGATTTTCATCCTTGATGTTTAAAAAGAATCCTCTCCCATAAGGAATCCATTCAGTTGCAGATACGCCTTTCATGGTGGTTCTGTTGCACTGCTTTGATTGTTACCTATGAATTCAGCATTGTCCAAATAGTCACAGAATAAGGGAAGCCGTTTTTCACTTGAAAAATGCTTTTCATTTCGTGAAACCCAGAGTCCGTTCCTTGTACACCACAATTCAAGCACGGTGGCGTGAAGCGTCCATCCTGGGGCAGCAGGGAACCCGGCTGGTGCTCCTTGCAGTGGTTATTCATTTGCCTTCGAATCCCATGGTCCCTGAATCTATGGATGTTTAGATTTCTGTTTTTAATCTGTCACATCCTTACTCTGCACGTGTGAGCGAGGTAGGGCCAAATCACAAAATAAATGGATAGAATTTTCTGGAAGTAAAAAGCAATCAGTACTCTCACAGCAGAAGTGCAATGAGATTGTATCATTAGCATATTGGTTACTGAATATATGCTAATATTGAGAGAGAGAGAGACAGAGAGAGAGGGAAACAGAGAGAGAAAAGTCATATTTCACATTAGTTCAGGTGTATTTTCCAATCTGTAGTACTCTACTGCTACTTAGTGATTCTTAAATCTCTTAAAAAAGCACCTTTCCCCATGCATGCCATATGTAACCTTTTATTTCAGAGAATTCTTAATAGAAATTCCAGTCATTAGAGGGAGTTAGCTAAGTGATAAACAGCATCATATCCGAGGTTCTGTAGCACAGTTAGAGAAGTTGAAATAGGGCCCCCATGTTCAGAAACTTTCTGGTCGGTCACCAAGGCTTGATACTCCCCATTATTAATTCTAAACGATGTTTAGAGTTAGAAGGGAGGTTAAAGCAAGGTGCGTGTGTCCTTAAATGCTTGTCAGTTTCAGATACGGCAAATTGGTACCTAGAAAAGGGGGCGGGGCTAGTGAATTCCGGGGCAGCCCTCCTGCGGTTGCAGCCCCTGCACGGTGTGGGACTGAGAAAGCTCCGTGCTGAAGGCGCTTTGATGGAAGTTAAGATTCGGAAGTAGTTTCTTTCCTTGAGTTCGTTCTCCTGTAGCTTTGAAAATTTCCTAGGGGCAGGATGAAAGAACACTGCAGGTGTCTGACTTTTCCGTGCATTTTTCTCAAGTGACCAAGTGGATGTAACCTAGGGGGCTGGGGCTAAGACCCCCTGTGACGCGGCGGTGCCGGTTCCTCAGAATGGACAGGCTGAGCTGCGAAGCTCCGTCCTTGGCGCTGTGTGTGTGGACGCGCAAGCGTGTCCTCCATCCCAGGACTCGGTCAGTGCCCGGAAGTGCAGACTCCCCACTGCCTAGCTTCCTGCATCCTACCCGATCCTTCAGGCCCAGCTACCCCTGGGGGAAAACTCCCAGTACTCAAGTCCTGAACCACCCAATTTCAAGATAGGCGTTTTTTTTCTTGTTTTTGTTTTGGATTTTAATTTTTTCTGTGTCTAATTTCATTTTCTTTCCTCTTTTATTTATTTATTTTTAATTCTAAGTCTACTTCACATGCTAACCTCTTAAACAGATTCTGAATCCCCAGGAGGAGGGGCTATGTGTCGGGGCTGGTGTACAAGCTGGGGCGGGGTGGCTCTGGGTTTCTGTGAGTTTCTTGTTTTAATGAGAAGCCTGCAATCCAGGTCTCAGGGTGCTCTGTGTGTGCGACAAGCCACAGCTGCCACCTTGCAAACGCAGGCCAGAGTGCCGCTTCTTTGTCGTGTAAAACCATTATGAACGGCGCTAGGAACATTTTCCCCATTTTCAAGAAAATGCCTAGGGTAACCTGAGCAAGTCCCTTTTTAAATATAGGCTGTTTCATTTAATGCTTTTCTTATCTCAGTTTGTGTTTCAGTTATATTTTAAAATGTGGGAATATTAAAATATTTCCAGAAGAGAAAGGATCTAGCACCACTTCTCAAACAAATCTTGTTTGAGAAATAATCTTGGCAGATTTTTTTTTGTGTTTATGTTGGGCAGCAGGGAAAAAAAAAAAAGCACAAAACAAAACCAAGGACAAACCAAAAATCCCAAATACAAATAAAAAAACTCAACATTAAAAGGCCCCTAAATGGAACATCTGTTGTTTAAATTTGGACTCTAAAACAAAATCAGTTTTTATTTGTTTTTAATTTTTTAATTTATTTCTATGTTTCGTAAGTATGGCTATTAGAATGTGTAAAAGTGGCACTGTGAATAAAATGAAGATAACTTTTTTCAAGGGAGGGGTAATATTTTAAAATTTTATGAGTAAATGAAAAATGAGAGTCTGAATCAGGTGTCTTTTTTAAAAACAACTGGAGCCTTCCCTCGGAAGACCTGCTTCTTTCCGAGCCCGGGCTGCGTGGCTGAATGTTCCTCCCTCAGATGTTCCAAACACACAGCAACACTGCCCTCCTCAGCCTCTTTGGGGCAGGTGCTGGCGTCCAGCACAGAAATGCATGGCTGGTGAGTTGTTAAAGAACCCTGGCTTTGGTGGAAGGTTTGGAGTTGTCTGCCTTTGTCAGCTCTGGTATCAACAGACAACCTGTGCCACCTCTCCATGGTGACCAAATACTGCCAAGGAGGTGGACCGGCTTTGCTGTGTCTGTGAGTACGCAATAGTGAGAGTCCTTAGAAGATCTGTATTCTGTGGTCCTGTGGAAATGCATGACTCCTTTTCTCATCCATGCCATATTGGAGTTAAATAAACATTCTGAATGTCAGAGAGGGAGTTGAATATATAAGGTCAGGAGACTTGTATATAAAGGTGGAAAGCAGGAATATGGCTTTAATGTCATATTTTTGTTGGTCATAGAGAAAACAGGTTAAATCAGTTGTCCCTAATCATGCATATTAAAAAGTAGAATGAATATGTGACCCAGACTAGATGCATGGCTATTTTGATGGTTACATGAAATACGGGTGTCTTTTAAATTGTAAATACATTCAAGGGACAGTCATGTAATGTAATGTAATGTCATAATGTAATATAAGAAAGTTTTGAAAAAACAACTTCCGTGAAAATATCTAGAAAAAGAAATATGGCTTATCTTCTAAATGCTACACATCAGCAGTGGTCTGTAGTGGAGCAGCCTCAGAACAGGTCCCAGGTCGACGCTGTGGCAGGCTGAGAGGTGGCAGATGCTAAACCTTTGTGCCTGCGTTGTGAAAATCTAATGGTAAGGTTATGAGTGAGGGCCGCTAACACGGTCCTATTTTGGGAGTCAGCCGTTTGTGTAAATACGCATACGTGGTTTGTGGGCTATGGAGAGCTCGACTATAACCGTCATTAGGATATTGGTTCTAAGCAGCAGAATGCAAGTCTAATTAGTCCAAATGAAAGGGAAAGGTAATATTGGGTTACTTCCCAGACCTCCAGGAAGAATGGCCACTGAGTCTCAGGACGAGCAATAGCACTCTTTGGCTGTCTGTCTGGAAGCCGACCTCCTCTCTAGCTGCTGTTCTCAGCTACCTGGCATGCAAGCCTCCCTCCTCCTCCTCCTCCCAGCCTGACTGGCCGTCCTTCAGCATGGCAGACCCAGGCCCACAATACCTCTCAAGACATCCTTGTACCTGGAGTCACACAGAGCCATAGAAGGCCTTTTTCTTAGGATTTCCAGAACAGGACTCCAGCCCAATGTGAATGACATGCTCCAGTGTTGTCAACCACCTGTGGCATGAGGACAAGGTCCTGCAGCAGAGAGATGAAGCTACTGTGTGTCCTCAGCCGTGTTCTACTTAGGGCTTGTTGCTCTCCAAGAAGCCCCAGTCAGCAAGCTCTGTGGTCAAGCCTTTGCAGCTCAGTCCCTGCCTGAAATTCAGACCACAGGTCCCACGCTGACCTGTCACCCACATACCGCCTTGTTGATTTGTGGGGCAGCCCAACTCTATTCACATCCAAAGGGCAGAAAAATTGCAAACCAAAAATTAACTGGCTACTGCATGTCTGAAAATTATTACTGACTACTCTAGAGGTCATGGGAATGTTCAGGCCTGCTCTGCTTTCAGATAACCTTGTTGTACTGTCAAAACGCGCATTCCTCATTTTATTATTGTTTGAAAATTATGGTCCCCACGAATGCAGTTTCAGCAGCGGTGTGTAGTGCTGGTTTTAAGGACAGGCGCAGCCTCCCTGTGGTCTCACCCAGCGGTGGCGGCGGCGGCTTTCCTGCCTCTCAGCCTTCCGTGCCTGGGAGCTCACCTGCCTGCACCCTTCATGTCCCGGGCTCAGTTCCTGGCCCTGTGCTGGGCTCCAGGGAGTCAACACGAAGCGAGATGCAATGCTGACTCTTTTGGAGTTTACTTTTCATAAGGGAAAACGAAAAAGCATCCTCTGGTGGTGTTTGCATCAAGATGGAACACGCACACAGGAGACGATCCTTGAACAGAACTCCTACGGCCTGGAGGTGTGGAACCGTCAGCACCCCATGGTGCACGCATTAGGCCCCTGTCTGTGGTGCTGGGGTCCCCGCAGCACACCGCGCTGTCCTACGGGAGTGCACTATAGGTGGCTGTGAGCAGCTCATAGAACTGGACGATGATGATAGCAATAAAGCTGTCATCGGCGTGTTTGTTTACTTCCCTTTAGCTTAAGTGTTACTTTCAGGGTGTACACTTCGCCTCGCTAAGGACTGTGCAGGGTTGAGCAGGTTACCCCAGCATGAGCCCGGTTACCCCGCGTTTACCAGGTCCTGTCCAGTGACGGAGCAAGGCCGTCTGAGTTCGTAGAAGACGCTCTATGATTTTCACTCAGTGATGAACTTGCCTAATGGCAGTGATCAGAAATTGTCCCCGTTGTTAAGTGACACATAATGCTATTCAAATAATAACAGTAAAGTATTGGTCGATGTGTAGATAGCAGGTAAAAAGTGCCACTTTTTTTTTTTTTTAAATCAAACAAATCAAGGGTGTGGCATAGCGTGCCTGGGTGTGTCTTTAGCTGCACGGTGAGATCAGAGAGCATTTCACTGAATCCTGCAGGGAGCACTAGTACCCTGGCTGGCCCCGGAAACCCCGAGTCACCTTCTCTCTGGGGCCCAGGGGGTTGACGTGGCTCCTTTGTCCCTTCCTGTATCCATCCCCGTGTCATGCACTCAGAGGCGCTCCCCTCCCCTGGTTCGCACAGGGCACAAGTTTGAGACTCCTCCCCACAGTGCTTTAGTATAGCTTCCGAAGGGTGTTTCTTTGCCTTTTGCAGTCATTTTTAAAGTACTGCACAAACAGGAAAGAAAAGTCAAGTGCTATGAATGAACACACAGAAAAGGATTTTTTACAGAGTTACTGACTTCAAATGATCAATCCCCCTACCTACATTTATATGCATAAGTGTAGTATGAATTCCAGCAATAGATTTACTGGTTTATAAAATGCACACATTCCTTTGTGAGTGTGTTGGATGTATTTTTCTTTTTCTGTGTCTTACTTTTCATTTATTTGTGATACATTCTCTTATCAGCACATACAGATTTGCTTTATTGTTTGTAACAGCTGTGTAGTATTTCTTCATACAGTTACAAAATACACTGTTTATCCAGACCTTAATAGATATTTGGGTTGTTTACAGTCTTTGCTATTGCAGAGAAAACTACAATCTCATAAATATGTTTTGGTACATTAGCTGCCTTAAATTTTGTGTGTGGTTATGTGTATGTGTCCCTGTGTCCATGTTAAATTTATACGTGAGGATGATAAAGTACTCTGGGGTTTATATGCTGAAACTTGTCAAACCTTGTCAGTTTTACATGGTTAATGTAGTAGATATTTTCAGATTCCTCTCAGCCTCACTTCGTTTGTTTTTAATTTCTAACAGCTGTTGAAACAGGAAATATCTTGGATGCTAAGTTCAGCTGGATAAAATGAGAAAACCATGGATTGTTATCACTATGAAATTACAGTTTCCTATTAACTATACCCACGTTTCACTCGGGAATGTTCCCAGCAAACTGTCCTCCCCATCCCTTCTAGCACCAAAATGCCATCGAAGGAATTAGGCATGGAATGCAGAAGAGGCAAAAATGTGGGTTTGGATTCCAGGTTGGCTCCAGAATGATACTAGGTAAATTATTTGAGCTCTATAGTTTTGTTCAAATAATGAACACCGATAATATCTATCTCTAAAATGAATGAGATGATGCTTGTGGCACTTCCTAACACAATATTTAGTGCTATGATTGGTCTCTCACGAGTCAAATCCACCTGTCACCTCCTCTCCCCTCCTTTCTTTGGTCCAGATCTCCAGCCTTGGGGCGCGGGGAGGAAGACCTTGCTTGTCTGGCCACACAACCACAGTAGTGTTAGCTGGCGTCAAGTGATCGCTTTTGCCCCAGTGATAGGCCCTGAGCAGTGCCACTTATCCGCAGCTGCTCCTACCCCAGGAGAGGAGGGCCCTGGGTGTGACCTCGAGTCCTCTCTGGGCCCTGTCCGGATTCAGGCCCCGAGTGTGCCATGACTGGGGACCCAGTGAATAAAGACAGTTAGTCCCCATATTTCCAGAACTGCTGTGCAGCGCCTGAAACATTGCGTGACCAAGAGCAACCGTCACCACCCAGAACAGGTTATGTAGAGAAAGCCTGACTCCCCATAGCGTGTATTTCACTGTCGTGCAGTGTGGATACTGTGACCTTCCTTTCGAGTTATTCCCTTGTTAAATCAAAAACTCAAATATTGTGTCCAATGCTGACATAGCTCTCATGAAATATTGGTTGGCATTAAATATGAAAACATATTGTTCTTTTCAGATGAGAAAGAGAGACGTTGTGCTTGTTTTGCAGTAGGAGAGCGGGCATCGCAGGGGCTGGATGAGACCGGCCTGCGTTTAGAGCCCTGCGTGGTGCTCGGGCTGGCGCCTTCATTCCTGGGAGCGGGTTCCTCTCGCCGGATACTGCTTTCCTCCTCAGGGAGGCACAGCTCACAGCGCTCAGCCAAACCAGGCTTGGAGTAGTGTAGTGCACCGCGCCTGGCCCGTGCCCCGGCCCTAAGGTGGCCCTGCGTAAGTGATGAGTCCCATTTATGGTTCTCCTTGCTGATGGGCCCTGAGCATACTTGCTCCTGAACACTGCTGGTTTTCGGGATTGTGGAGCATTTGTGTGACCATAGAGAAGCCGGTAAAAGTCTTCACAGCATTCGTGATTAAAATATTCTTTTCAAGAACAGGAACTAAGCTTTTTTTTTATCTATCTTGTTGATGTTTAATTTGGGAAGTCTTGAAATGGTTGCAAGAGGATGAGAGAGTGTCAAGATAAGGCATCCTCTAACACCCTCTTATCCTTGGTATAGAAGAAAAAAAAAGGGTGTCCTTTTGAAGTTATTCTTACTCTGATTAGAAATCCCATCACAGAGTGAGAAGCACAGAGTCACATGTATAGCACCACTCCCGTTGTAGGAACTTGTCCCAGTAACTGCAGGTTTGCTTTCTTTCTAGTTTTCACCTAATTCTGGGTTATGGGCAAAGTAGATTTGTTATCATTAGAAATGTCACTGCTGTCAGAAGGACTTAAACCTACCATGGGGCAGAACCTCAAACATGTATTTGTAGGTCTCAGTAGTAGGCTAGGCATTTTGGGGGGCTTCCGCTTTAAAGCCTCATGGACATGTCATGCTAATAAGGCCGGCCTTTAGGAAATCTTTCTTGTAATGCCAGGGTATCATGCTGGCCTTTGAATTGTCAGAGGTTTCAGTCTAATGCTTGGAAGCCAGTATTTCAACAGAGCAATTTGTGAGCTTTTATGCACTGGCTGATAGTTCCTCAAGTACTTGTCTGTTAAATTGGTTTTGAAAAGAGAAATGTTCCTTTTCTCTGCCTTATTTTTAGATCAGAAACCATTCTTCCATGTGAGCAATATTTCTCAAAATATGCTTATAAAGCAATATCTGCCTTATTAAGCAATATATTTCACTGAATTTTAACCTTCGAATTATAACATCCATTGACAGTACACAGTAGATGTTCCTCATGCAGTATTCTTATTAGAATAACTTCAGTCGCCTTTAGGTTCTCTACATCTTTGCCCAAAAGGGACCAACTGAAATAATCCACAGAGGCAGGTAAGATAAAAATTTTAAAATTGCGTTAAAATTTGTGAATTCATGAAGAAGTGAATACTTGGTAGTTGGGTGGACATGGAATTTTAAATTGTCATGGACAGGTAATATCTAAGTTTGACCTTGGAGAACTTAAAAAGAGGGGGATGAGCTAATGGCAAAGACTTTCAAGTCTGCCAGATACGGAGAGCAGCCAGACCTCCTGGAGAGGGCATGAACTTGGATGAAAAGAACTGAATTTAGTCCTGGCTGAAACATTCACCAGTCATGCAACCCTGAGTAAGTTACTCAATTCTTTAGTTCCTCTGTCTACAAGTCTATAAAACCGGGATGATTATTCCTGTCCAGCCTCAGGGACCTTAAAAGACTCGGAGTCAGCAGTGCGGCCTTACAGTGCTGTCCCAGTGCAGGCGTTGGTGTCTGGATCACCTCAGTTCCTTAGGCTTTTCCCAAGCAGACAGTGCGCCTTTGAGTCACAAACACTTCGTAAGTCCCGAGAACCTGAATGAAGAAACACATCGCATAAATACGGGTGGCAAACACAGGGGGCCATTGTCCCAGTTTTCTGTGAAGTTAGTTTGTGTTTTTCCTAGAATCATAAACTATAACTCTCTTTTCTCGTTTACCATCTCAGCATACTTATGGAGTCAATTCTTCCTGTATGCTAACTTGTTTGCCTGGTAAGGGATTTTAAAAATAGTGGGAGCTGGCCTGTTATCTCAGCAAAATGCGTTTCTAAATGAGTCTGAAGCTGGACATCAGGAAAAAGAGGTGTAGCAGCGGGGGCGGCACTAGTGTCACCAGACAGAATGTGACAGCAGCACATGGCTGTCACAGCCTGCAACTCTTTGGAGAAAACAGCATGTATTTACTTCCTAATTTCATTGGGAAGTGAAAATATTCCTGCTCACGCCACCGTGGCTTCAGCTACTGACCTACTGGGGAAATTTAGTTCTATGACTTCCGGTATTTTGTATCAGTTGCCCTAGGTGACACTGGCTTGAGGACTGTGTACAGCCCTATTCCAGCAGAAGACCCAGAAATGAGATGGTGTTTGAGACTATGATGGTCAACAGATGAAACAATGTATCCGTACTCGTTGATTTGGTTATTTTTTTATTTTTTAGGATACTGAGATTTGAACCCCCGGCTTTGGCATCAACTCTGTCACCGAGTGACATCCCCAGCTCCCTCTTCAATCTCATGTAGAGATAGGCCTGCCCTAGGTGGCCTAAACTGGCCTCAAACTTGTGATCTGAGATTTTAAGTGGGTACCACCACACCTGGCAAGTTGTTTTTTAATAGTTAATAAATGAATTGAGTAAACTAAAACTCCTATAAATGTATAAAATGACCACAAGCAATGAAAGTTGATCCATACATTTACTCAAGAATGATAAAATTTTTTTTTGGAACTATTTGCATGAGTTACCTGTAATTTGCCTTCTAAAAATCAGACTTTAAAATTTTACACTTTTTAATATTTTATACCTAATCTCAAAACATTAGTATTATAATTGTTTTTTTATTTAAGAGAAAAGAGGCACGGAAAAGAAAAACAAAAAGCAAAAGAGACAAACAAACAAAAACAACAAATCCAGTACAATAACAGTACAGGTTTACAAAACAAGATGATAGGAATTTGACAATGGTTGTAATATTGCACATTGTTACCTTCAAAAGGGTTGCTTAGATTAACAGATATAGACATGTAAAATGGATCTGATCATAGGAATATTAGCTGTTCTTTTCCGATAACTAATACGTTTAGTAGTATAGTCGTAGCTAGCATATATGTGGGTATATACATATATATGTGTATATATATATATATATATACAAATTTATGTCTCTTTCCTTTCCCCTTCCTTCTTTCCTCCTTTCCCCTATTCCTATTACTTTTCCTCTTTGAGCACTTTCTTACCCTTACACAGTATTTATTGTAGATTTTGAATCATATATACTTTCAGTTTCTTACACTAGGGAGACAAAACGGTATTTACACATGTGAGTTTGATTTATTTCAGTTGTGAGTATGGTCTCAAGTTATGTCCATTTACTTATAAAAGTCTCAATGCAGTCTTTCTTTATAACTGAGTAGTACTCTACTGTATAAAAATACCACATCTTTTTTATCCGTTCCCTGATTGATGGACACTTGGGTTGTTTCCAAGATCTGGCTATTACAAATTGTGTTCCTATAAACATGGGTGCACATATATCACTGTGGTATGATGTTTTCAATTCTTCTGGGAAAATTCCCAGAAGCAGGATAGCTGGGTCAAATGGAATGTCTAATCCTGGCTTCTTGAGACATCTCACTGATTTCCACAGTGGTTACACAGCCTACACTCCCACCAACAATGGAGAAGAGTTCCTTTTTCCCCACAGCCACTCCAGCATTTGTTATCAGTTGATTTCTTGATCTTGGCCATTCTTTCTCCAGTGAGATGGAATCTCAGTGTTGTTTTAATTTGCGTTTCCTGAATGATCATTGATGTTGAACACTTTTTCATAAAGTTATTTACCATTTGTGTTGCTTCCTCTGAGAAGTGTGTATTCATCTCAGATGCCCATTTTTGGATTGGGTCCTTGAATTTTGGGGGCCTGATTTTTTTAAAATTCTTTATATGTTTTAGATAGAAGTCCTTTGCCTGAGGGACAGTAGGCTAAGTATTTTCCCAATTCTTGGGTATCCTTTCTACTCTGTTGGAGATTTCCTTTGACATGCAAAAACATTTTAATAAGACGAGATACCAGTTGTTAACTCTGGGAAGTCTTTCCCATGCAGTTTGATTTTTGTTCATGAACTCTCTGCCTACTCCTGTGTCATCAAGATTTTTACTTACTTTGTCTTCCAGCAGATTTATTGTCTCTGTTTTAATATTTAGATCTTTGATCCATTTTGACTTTAGTTTAGTACCTGGTGATAGACATGGATCTACTTTTGCTTTTCAGCATAAAGAAAGCCAGTTTCTCGCCAGCACCACTTATTAAAGAGGCTGTCTTTCTTCCAGTGTACATGTTTGGCCCCTTTGACAAAGATGAGGTGATTGACTGTGTTTGTAGTTGTGTCTGTATCTTCTAATCTATTCCATTGATCTTCAGGTCTGTTTTTATTCCAGCGCCATGCTGATTTTGTCACAGTAGTAATATAATTTCAAGTCGGGGATTGTGATGCCTCCTGCCTTACTTTTGTTGCCCAGAATTGCCTTTGCTATTCTAGGTCTTTTATGGTTCTGGATGAACTTTAGGGATAATTTCTCTAGCTCTGTGAGGCATGTAAATGGTATTTTAATTGGAATTTCATTAAATATTTATAACAATTTTGAGAGAATGTTCATTTTCACAGTGTTTGTTCTTCCTATCCATGAACAGGGAATATCTTTCCATTTTCTGAAATCCTCTTCAATTTCCTTTTTCAGAGTAATAGAATTTTCACTCTATAGATATTTTACTTCCTTTGTTAGGTTGATTCCTAAATATTTCATTTTTTTGGATGTTATAGTGAAGGGTGTGGTTTCCCTTATTTATCTCAGTGAGTTTGTTGTTTGTGTACAAGAGTGCTATTGATTTTTGAGTGTTGACCTTGTGTCCAGCTACATTACTGAATTTGGTCATTATGTCTAGAAGTCTTTCAATGGATTTTTGGTGGTCTTCTATGTAGAGTATCATATCATCTGCAAATAATGATAATTTAACGTCTTCCTTTCCAATCCTTATTCCTTCTACTTCTCTCTCTTGTCTAATTGCTCTGGCTAATGTTTCCAGAACTATATTGAATAGGAGTGGTGATAATGGACATCATTGTCTTGTTCCTGATTTTAGGTTGAAGATTTTCAGTTTTGTTTTTTTTTTCCATTTAGTAAGATGTTGGCTGTTGGTTTATAATATAAGGCTTTTTTCAGGTTGAGGTAGAGACTGTCTATTCTGATTTTCTGTAGGGTTTTTATCATGAATGAGTGTTGGATTTTGTCAAAAGCTTTTTCTGCATCTATTGAGATGGTCATGTGATTCTTGTCCTTGGCTCTGTTGATATGGTATATTACGTTTATTGATTTGCATATGTTGAACCATCCCTGCATTCCTGGGATGAATCCCACTTGATCATGGTGTGTAATCTTCCTGATGACTTGTTGCATTCTATTTGCCAGTATTTTATTGAGGATTTTTGCATCTGTGTTCATTAGGGAGATTGGCCTGTAATTTTTCTTTTTTTGGGGGGTGGACCTTTCTCTGGTTTTGATATTAGGATGATACTTGCTTCCAGGAATGAGTTAGGGAGACTTGCTTCCCTTTTGGTTTCATTGAAGAGTTTAAGGAGTGTTGGCATTAAGTCTTCCCTATATTTCTTGTAGAAGTCAGCAGTGAATTCATCAGAACCTGGGCTTTTCTTTGTTGGTAAAGTTCTAATTACATTTTCAATTTCATTAGCTGAAACTGGGTTACTCAGCAGTTTTATGTCTTCTTGATTCAGCTTTGGTAATTCATAGGTTTCTAGGAATCTGTCCATTTCTTCTGTGTTATCAGACCTATGGGAGTAAAGGTTTTCTAAGTAGGTATTGATGATCTTCTGTATTTCCACATGGTGTATAGTGATTTCACCCTTTTCATTTCTTATTGCATGGATTTGAGTTTTTTCTTTCCTCTTTTTGATAAGTTTGGCTAGGGGTTTATCAATTTTATTTATTCTTTCAAAGAACCAACTCTTCGATTCATTAATTTTTTGTATTGTTTTCTAAGTTTCAATTGCATTGATTTCTGCTCTGATCTTCATAATTTCCTATCTTCTTTGGGCTTTGGGCTTGACTTGCTCTTCTTTTTCTAGAAGTTTGAGGTACAGCATTAGGTTATCAATGTGTGTTCTTTCCATTTTTCTGATGTGGGAATTTAGTGCTACAAATTTCCCTCTGAGGACTGCTTTCATTGTGTCCCAGTGGTTCCAGTAATTCGTATTTGCAGTTTTGTTCAATTGTACATGTTGTTTAATTTATTCTTTAATTTCTTCTGTGACCTATTGTTTGTTTAGGAGAGTGTTATTTAATTTTCATGTCTTTATGGGGTTCTTGTGGGTTTTTTGTCATTAATTTCCAATTTTATTATGCTATGATCTGATAATATGCATGCAATTAATTCATTTCTTTTGCATTTACTTAAGCATGTTCTGTGGGCTAGTATATGATCTATTTTAGAGAATGATCCATGTGCAGCTGGGAAGAATGTGTATTCTGATGTTGTTGGGTGGAGTACTCGGTACACATCTACTAGGTCCATTTGTTCACAAGTTTGATTCAGTTCTGTTACTTCTTTGCAGATCCTTTGGTTGATCTGTCTCTTTGTGACAATGGGGTGTTAACGTCCTTTGTTATAACTGTATTATTGTTTATTTGTTTTTTCATGTCTATGAAGATTTGTTTTACATAGTTGGTTGTTCCCATATTTGGTGCATATATATTTATGATCATGATCTCTTCCTCTTCAAGTTTTTCCCCTAACAAGTATGTAGTGACCTTCTTTATCACTTTTCATCATTCTTGGTTTGAAGTTCATACTGTCTAGAAACAAAATAGCTACCCCTGCTTTTTTCTGGGTTCCTGTTGCATGGAGTATTGTTTTCCATCCTTTGATTTTTAGTCTATGAATTTCCTTTTGAGTTAAATGTGTTTCTTGTACATGGCATATTGTTGGATTTTGTTTCTTAACCCACTCTTCTAGTCTGTTTCTTTTTATTGGTGAGTTGAGACCATTTACATTGATTGATATAAGTGATATGTACTGACTTATCCCTGTCATGTTGTCTTTCTGTTGGGGGTTTTCTACTTTTTCTGTTTAGTTGTTTGCCATGCTTATTGGTTTCCTTTTGCTGTTGTTCTTGGGATTGTATTTATCTTTGTCTCTTTCTAGAGTGTCTTTCAGTACCCTTTGTAGTGTTGGTTTGGTGGCCATGAATTTCTTCATTTGTTCTTTGCCTTGGAAGTATCTTATTTCTCCATCAATTTTTAAAGATGGTTTTGCAGGATACATCAATCTGCGCTGAAAGTTGTTTTCTTTCAGGATTTGAAATACTTCACTCCAAGCTCTTTTTGTCTTGAAAGTTTGTGTTGAGAAATCTGTTGTGACTCTGATATACTTTCCTTCATAGATGATCTGTTCTTTTCTCTGACACATTTTAGTATTCTGTTCTTGTGCTGAATTTCTGATATCCTAATAATTATATGTCTGGGTGAAGATTTATTTTGGTTGTGGTTAATTGGGGTTCTGTATGACTCACTTATTCATATATCAGAGTCTCTTCCCATGTTTGGAAATTTTTCCACTATTATTTCTGCAAATAGTTTTCACAATTCATTCATGCAGACCTCTACTTTTTAGTTGACACCTATCAATCTTATATTTCTCTTTGCATCATGTTGCAGCTGTTGAATTGTTGTTTCCTGGTTCCTTTTTTTTTAAAGAAATCTTTTCTTTCATAATCATAAGCTTCCATGCTGTCTTTAAGATTGGAGACTCTTATCTTCAGCTTCATTCAAGTAGTATTGCCAGCTTTTAATGGAATTTTTAATTTCTTGAATATCCCTTTGAATCTGTTTTATGCATTCTGATTCTGTCTTGTATTGTTCATTCAGAGTTTCAATCATTTTCTTATGTTCCTCTATTTTTTATTTAGATCTTCTTTAGATATACACAGCATTTCTTTCATGATGTTTGTCATTTCATTTGTTACCTGAAAGATTATTTCTGATCTGATTTCCTCTATAGCTTAATGGAGTTGTTTCTTTCCTTTAGTTGCTATCATTTCAGAAAGTTCATTTGTGCAATTTCCAGTGTCTTCCATATCAGTGTCTCTGGAGTTTGTTCTTGGTGGGCTGGAGGACTGAGACTGCATTTTGCTTTCATTTTGTCATTTTCCTCTGGAACTTGTGTGGCTGGCTAGGTAGCCTCCAGATGGATTGCATTCTCCCGATGGGATGCTCTGGGTAGAACTTCAATCCTCCAGTATCTCCGTGGCTAGTCAGGGGGCACCCCTGAACTACGGCACCAGAACCTTTTGCTCTGTGGCCTGTGAGGCTGGCCATGTGTTCCCCTGATATACTGTGCAGGGTTGCTCTGGGACACTGTGCTGGATAGAGCTTGGATTCACCCTGCTGCTAACAAGGGCAAACCCCTGGAGTGTGTCACTTGGGCCTAGAACCTGGCTGAGTGGAGTTCAGAACCTCTGCAACCCAGATGGCTCGCAGGGATGCATCTCCAGGGTGTGGCACTGGGGCCTTTTGCCTGGCTGGGTGGAATTCAGAGCCTCCAGAACTCAGGTGGCTAGGCAGAGCACCCCCTGGAGTATGGCACCACTGGAACCTTGCATCTGGCTGGGAGGAATTCAGAGCCTCTGGAGCATGGGGCTAGCCAGAGTGCAGCCCCAGTGTTTGGGGCAACCTCCAGGACCTGCCATGTGGCCACACCCATGAACTATGGAGCTGGGGCCTTGTGCTCTGATGGGTGGAGCTCAGATTCTCCAAGAACCTTCGGCTACACTGGCTACTCTTTGATGAGTGGCTCTGGGGCTCTGGGCTGGGTTCAGTACCTCTGTGACCTGTGAGGCTGACCAGGCGTTCCCTTGATGGATTGCGCTGGGACACTGTACTGGCAGAACTCACATCCTCTGTGCAGCTAGTGAGGACGTACCCCTGGAGTGTGGCGCAGGAACCTTATGCTTGGCTGGGTGGGGTTCAGAACCTCCAGGGCCCAGGTGGCTAGGCAGAGAGTGCCCCAGAGTGTGGCACTGCTGGGACATCGCATCTGGCTGGGAGGAGTTCAGAGCCTCTCAAGTGCAGGGCTAGCCAGAGTGCATCCCAGTGTAGCATTATAATTTTGGATCATTTAATATTCACTTATATTCAATGGAAAAGAATCTTCAGATGCTAGTTCCTCATTTTTAAAAATTATAAAAACCAGAAATGGGACTGGGGATTTAGCTCAGTAGCCTAAGCGCCTGCCTGGCAGGTGTGAGGTTGTGAGTTCAATCCCTGTACCAAAAAAAAAAAAAAAAAAAAAAAAAAAAAAAAAAAAAAAAAAAAAAAAAAAAAAAAAAAAAAAAGAAGAAGAAGAAAGAAAGAAAGAAAAAAACAGAAATGTATTGTAGAATGTGAAGGAGCTTGTACCAATATCTCAGGGTGCTGAACAAGTTCTTTTAGTGTCTTTCTTTTTCAGTGACTTGAGACTTTTCAGTGACTTCATTTCTTTTTGAGTTCAGAAAGCTTTCATTCTGTTCATGGAGAGAAATTTTCATAAGTGCCACCTCCAACAGCAGCAGACCCTTTGGCATCTTTTCTTCCTTTATGTTTTTGCCTGGTGAGGGTTTTTAGCTCCTGCTGTCTGATGCTTTTAGCTGTCAGTGGAGCCCTGGAGTTGATTGCTGAATGGCAGTGAAATCCCATCCCAGCCCCGGCACCAGCGGAAAGCCTGGCTGACTGAACTGGATGTGATTCAACAGTAAGGTTGAGAAAATAAATTCGTTTCAGAGCTGGGGCCCTGGACACTCTTAACTCTGCTTCACAGCTAATTTTCATTCAATTTTTGTTTTCATTGTACCTATGTATGGCACATGTGCTAAATCAGCACAGGTGTACAATGTGTAGTGATCAAGCCAGAGTCTTAGCGTTTCCATCTTCTTTAACACTTAGCCTTGCTTTGTGTTTCAAATCTTCGAACTCCTGTCCTTTAGTTCTTTATAACGTGTATGAAATTGGTGTAAACTGTGATGCTGTGCCTTCCCGTGGAGCCCCTGAACCCCTTCCTCCTGCCCAGCTGTACTCGGGTACCATTGCCCAACCTCCTTCTACCCCTACCTTCCCTGCCTGGCCTCCAGCAGCCTCCGTCCCCTACCCCTATGGCGATCTGCGACTCCATCTCACAGCTGAGGGGCAGCACGCAGCATTTGTCCTACGCAGTTGCGTTGTTGCATTTTTGTTTTCATCTGCCTGGTGTGGCACAGTTGCCTGAGGGTTGCAGAAGCCCCTCATTTCTCTTGAGGCCAATAACCTTTCTCAGCCTGTGTTGACCCCAGGTGCTCCCAGTTTCTTCCCTGTCTTTCACCCTGATTCTAGCCTGGGGATGTGGAATTTGCCAGACGCTCACTAGAGGGCAGCAAGGAGTCAGGGGAACCAAGGCTAGGAACTTCCTGGACTTTCATTAACGTGATTTGGAAAAAGAAAAAAGAAAAAAAAAAAACCCTACTGGGTTTCAAAAAGCTTATTCACTGCTATTTCTGGTAAAATATTATGATGTCCATAGTCTATGGATGTGACTATGCGTATTTTACAAAAACTTCAATAAAACATCAATTGTTCAGTTTTTTTTTTCATTGTACCTATGTATGGCACACATGTGATAAATCAAAACAGGTGTACAACGTGCAATGACTAAAGCATCACTGCCACAGCTCAGGAAGTCTACCAATGCCAGCGAAGCCCTCACTCTGCTTCCTGGGGACAGCTGTGAGCTGAGGAAGCCAGGGTCCTTGGGGAGTCTGGGCCGTGTGCACTGCAGGACGCCAGCCTCCTCTGCAGGTGGTGGGAGAGCAGCCCCAGGGCCAGCAAGGAGAGGTGACAAAGACAGTCTGTCAAGTCAACTGCAGTGGCACAGGGAGTTCAGCTGTACAGTTAGATGTTTGCAGGACAGAAAGTCACTCATTCTTTCAACATGGTCCCTAGAGGAGCTGGACAAAGGGTGTGCATTTTCAGCTTTATGCTGCAAGGGGGAAGCCCAGCACCTCACTGTGCTCAGAGAAAGGAAGGACAGCAGTTGGCGAAGGAGTTTCTGGGATATCATAAGAGGAAATAACTGTGTGGATAGTGACAAGGGCCAGGTGTGACCAAAGGAAGCATGCCTTTAATCATCATGCACCTCACAGTGGGCATCATTGACTCTGACCAGAGTCCTGGGAAGAGAAGAGCATTAGGGGCCCCCAAGACCCTGCTAAAGGAAAAGGAGGCTCAGGCTATAGGGATGGTGATAGTTTTTTTGGTAAAGCCTGAATATGAACATTGGTTATTAGCCATTTCATTGCTGCTACAGCTCTTTGAGAATATCCCACTGGAAGCATGAACTTTACAACCCAGCTGATGAGTAAAATAAACAGTTGCATGAGTCCGCAAATTTTACTCTCCCATGTTCAGTAAGGATAGATACAATAGATCATGGTAGGAATTTTGTTTTTAACCCAAATACTGGTGGAAAAATTCTCACCTCAGTCTCAGATTTTATCCATATATCATCAAGTGGCCTTTTGAGCTGCATTCAGGGTACATTATATAATCATAACTTCAGGAAAAAATTAATAAGGACAATAGGACAAAGATATAACAAAGGGTTAGGAGAAACTAAAGAAAACTTTTTCCTATCAAAAGATTGAGAGAAGATTTAATTGGGAAAATGGTCCTCAAAATATAGGTAGAAGTCTTACAAGCCAAGGTGTAGGGATAACATTTTGGAAAAGAGGAACAGAATAACGGATAGTTCCTTTCATATTGAAGAGCAGTTGTTGATGTCGTATCAGCAGCGAGGTTATCATGGTTTGTTGTGGTTTACATAAGAGTCCTGAAAAGCCCCTGTGTCCAGTTGGTGGTCTGTCCCTGGGCCGTGGTACTATTAGGAGGTGGGTCTTGGGTGTGCACTCAAAGGTGAGGGAGGGAATCTGCCCTCTTCCTGTCTGGCTTTGTTTCCTGGCCACATGAGAGGAGCAGCTCACTCTGCCACGTGGTCCTCCTTGAAGTGCTGCTTGCCAAGTCCAAGCAACCAGGCCAACTGACCCCTGGCAGACACCTACAAAACCATGAATCAGAATAAACTTTTCTTCTTTCCAAATTGTTTATCCTAGGGGTTTTGTTACAGTAACAGAAAGCTGACTAACATGAGCTGTTAAACACTTCATGCAAAATGTTAAGGAGTTTGAAATTTATTGTGGTCAGTTTGGAAGGTATTTGCTGAAAGTGGCATGATCCAAATTACATTTGAGGAGTTTCTTGGTCTTCAGGACTGGGTCCTAGACTGAGGGAAAAACATGTCAGGAAGCAGGTAAAATTATTCAGGTCTGAGTGAATGAGTCTGAAATGGGGTGGGGCCAGTGGGCATGGGAGGAAAGGGGCTATGTGAGACAGACAGCAAAGAGGGAAGAAGTGGAGGGTTTACTTGACAGTCTTTAACCATACATTATCAATTCCTGGAATGAGGAAAAGTTTGTTTTTCAAAACTTGCGTGTTATAACTTTGATCCCTTAGGGTATGGCCAAACACAGTCCATTTCGTTTTTGAAGCTCAATAATGACTCAGAGATAGAGCCATGGTCAGTTAAAGAGGAGATGAAAAGGCTTGGAGCTCTAAGGGGTTACACATGGATGCGTGGTTTGGGCTTGATTTGGTAAAATTAAAATGAACTTTCTCTTAGTTCTTCTGAAAAAAATAAGATTTACTCAGTTACATGTTGATATATTTATAATTCAAGGTAAGTTTTAAATTAAGTGACACACTATTATTTCAATGAAAAGACACCTAAATAATAAAAACAAAACTTAAACCTTGCATGAACTGAAATCAAGTTGAATTTAACTTGCTGAGTATTGCGTGATTTTAATATTCTGTGATACTGCTAAAACACCATTCAAGCTCACTGAGTGACTGACCTGAGATCCATGTGCCATTGCGTGTCAAAGTATAGAAAATATTTTATGATTCGCTCCATTACAGATTTTGGTTTTATAGTCCCGATTGCTACATGTTCCAACTATATGAAATGCCATTGTTTTTTTCCTGCAATGGAATTTTACATCCTATGTTTCAGAAACTTGGGATTTCCACATGTGTTTTTCTTTAGCTGTGGCAGTGAGCTTCCTATGTGGCAACAGAAATGATACATTATTTCTGCTGTTTGAGTAATAGGCTTCTGAATAGGGATGTGATTGACAGCACCAAAAACCCCGTGACACTCACCTTTGGAGCAGGAATTGAGACCAATTAAATCATTGTCATATGATGTTCATTGACTGGTAGCTGCTATCATAATGAGATGCAGGAAAAATAAAAGGCCCCAGAGCTGAAAAACTTGGAGCGTGGAAGCCATCAAGTTCCGTCACCTTAGCCAGCCTAGCCAGGTGGATTCAGAAGACATCCGACTTGGCTCAGGCAGTTCACAAGCTGAACCACCCAACCGTGTTACACATACATTTTCCACTTACCATTTCTGACAAATGCAGATCCTTTATGTGCTAATTGCTCTCTGGGAAATATTTCTTTGCTACCTGCCTGTGTATGTTTTCAGCTATAGATCAGGCTTATTAGAGCTTATCAATTATTTAAAGCAAAACTGTGGAGAATATGACATGCACAGGCATTGCACTATCAAAAGGAAAAATGAAGATATGGTAATGAGGAAAACGCTGATTTGATTATTATGGGAGGGATACACTCTTGCTCATCTGTGGAAGCCAACAGGACACAGTTATATCCCCAAGTGGTTCTTCTTAATTTGATTGTCTCTCGTTATTCCAGATTATATCAAAGTTAAAATATACGCACCCAAAAATTTATGAGTGCAACCAAAATGTTCCTAGAGATAGTTCTCCAAGCCATGCAGTGACTCATACCCTTAGCCCCTCCTGCGCTGACCTCTTTGAATAGTTGGGAATGCTCTCTTCCCCTTCTCATCACCAATTGCTTGCATTCACCTAAAACAGCCCTGCTGAGCCTGTGCATCTTCACCAGTCCTCTGTTTGTGTGCGAGTCCTCTTGTTTCTCCAAGCTGGAAGCTGCAATCAAGAAGAAATGAAAGTCAAACTAAAAGGAAATGAGTTTACAGGAAACCAATGGAAAACATCCTTGGAATACATCTGTCTTGGTTACTTTTCTCTTGTTGCTGAGACAAAATACCAAACATCCAAAATTAAGGTAGGAAAGGTTTATTTAGCTTATAGTTTGTGGAGGTTTCGGTCCCTAATCAGCTGGCTCCAGGGCAGGATGGCATGACACTGGGGCAACACTTCAAGGCAGCATCCAACAAAAGCAGCCAGAGCCAAAGGGAACAGAGCAAGCCTCTTTTCCTCCTTTCTATTGCACACAGGCCACCCCTACCCCCAGGGCAGGTGTAGCACTCACAAAATCCACTTGCCCTCTTCCTGCACAGGATGAGAATATTTACAAAGTAAGAACCCTGGCTCCCTGCTGAGTCTCTTAGTTAAACTTCTAAACTGCTCAAATTGACACAATGTATCAACCATAGCAACATCTGAATACACTGACAGAATATTTGTTTTATTTCTGACTGACAACAATTGCATGTATTTGTGGCACACAATGTGACATTGCTGACCATTACCTTGGGTAATGATCAGGTCAGGGTAATTAGTCTACCCATTGCTTGGAACACTCAAAACCCTCTCTTAGTTGCTTTTCAAATGTAGAATACATTATTGCTCATTGCAGTTTTCCTCAGCATGGCCAATGTTTTAACCTTCTGGAGCTGGCTATTGGTTTCCCGGGGAGAACAAACTCATTAAACTGACAATTGGTTGTAAGATGCCTACAGAAAGAAGCAAGATGGGAGCCATAGAAACGCCTGTATTATGATCAACAAGTGCTGTTTTGTTTCTTCCCTGAAGTTCCTGTTTATGTCTCACGGCCTTCATATTGTCTTTTCAAGAACCAAGCCAGTTGGCCAGTGGCCACGGTGTCAATGCCCCTCTAGTGAAAATAAATACCTCACACATCTTTCCATGCTCTGCTTAAGCTCCGCTTTCCACTGAAATGTCACATGGTGGCGGGGTGTACAGAGACCGTTATTTAAGAAAAGAGGGTTTGCTCAGAAGTCTATCCAAGTTCTTAGCTGCAATACAGAATAATTGTCAGTATCATTAGGAACTTTTATTCTACTGCATTGAAAAAAAAACCTATAATTATGCTCTGTTCCTGCAATTTCATGTCTCACCAATCACTTGCATTGACCTGAGACATTTCTTCTGGGATAGGAGAGAAGAAATAAAGATAGGTAGAATAGAGACAAGGAAATCATAATTTTAAAACTGAACTTTTAAGAAAGCCTTCAGCTTCAGGGCACAATCAAACTTATGTAAACTTACAATGCCTATTTCAGTTGAAACACACACACACTCCCTTCCTAACACTTACATTGGACTTTTTGCCTGCAAATTAAGCCTGATCTTCCATCCTCAGGAAAGAAGCACTACTAAGTACACAGCACATATTTTTAACTTCAAACACATACAAATGGTTTACATTCCAGTGTAGCCCACCAAAAAGGTAACCTGACAGACATTAGGAATGCACAGCCTAAATGTCTTGAAGATACCCCAAAACCACATAAAACCCCTCAGTCCAAGGCCATGATGCATCTGTGTCTTGGGGGCCCGTACTCTGTTCTCTCTGTGTGAGTACATCTTTAACAGAACACAGCTTTCTATACCTCTCACCAAAGTCCTGAAGTTCTTTTCTGAGACATGAGTCTGTGAACCAACAATCTATTGTGTATGGGGGCAAGTTCAGGTCACCATCTGTTATGTTGGATATGCTGTGTCAATCTGAGAAGTTTAGAAGTTTACCTGAGAGACTCAGCAGGGAGCCAGGTTTCTTACTTTGTAAATATCCTCATCCTGTGCAAAGGAGGGCAAGGAGATTTTGTGAGTTCTACATCTGCCCTGAGGATTGGGGGGTGGCCTGCATACACCACAAGGCAGGAGAAGAGGCTTGTTTTCCCTCTTTTACCCTTGCCCCTTTTTGTTCTGGCTGATGCCTTGAAGTGTTGTCCCAGTGTCAGGCCATCCTGCCTTGGAACTAACTGATTATGGACTGAAACCTCCAAAAACTATAAGACAAATAAACCTTTCCTCCCTTCATTTTGAGTGTCAGGTATTTTGTCCCTGCAACAAGAGAAAAGTAAAAGTAACCAAGACACCATCTCCTTTTGGGGGAACCTTGTCAGACCCCATCTGGTGACAGGAACATTTGAATCTGTATTCATCCTTTATCCCTATAATGTAACAGACAGTTTATGCTATGTCTCTTACACATTAATATTTGTTATTATATTAGAGCATTTGTTTCAGGTCCAGAAAATCATACAATGCTTTTTCTTTGGGCCTGAAAAGAAAGAAGATGGTCAAAAGAAAAAGCTAAGAGGGAAAAAATACATGGCCTCCTGCTAGTCTTCCAAATTTCTTGGTTACTCTATTCCAAACTTAATTAAGATAAATTAACAGATTTTATTATTAGCAAAACTATGACGTATTCAAGTTCACTCTGCCAAGCAGTTTGCTTATTTTATCCAACTTTTTTTTTTGTATTTACAGAGAATCTACACAAAAAGCAATAGAACAGACAAGCAGGTTTATCAAGGTCATGGTACAAGGTCACAAAGCAATGTACAGAAATCTAGTGTTGGCCTATATACAAGCAATGAACAATTCAAAAGTAAAAATGTAAAGGCACAAGTTGCAACATTACTGAAAAACTTAAGGTAACATTACTGTATAAATCTACCAAAATGCATTCATTATCTGTATCTTAAAAACTGTGAAAACTGATCAAAAGTACTCAAATACAACCTGAATAAGTGGAGAGAGATTACATCTGTGAATTGGACACGTATCAAAACGTTTATTCTCCCTAAGCTTATCTATAGATTCACCTCAATGTCTATCAAAATCTCAGAAGAATTCTTTTTTATTCTTTAACTATCCTAACTACTTTTCAACACACACACACACACACACACACACACACACATACACACACAGGTTTTCCTTCAGTCTATCACACAAGTGCACCAACACGATGTCTACTCATGCAGGACCCGTCTACCTTACCATTAAGTATACTCTCAAGGCGCATCCATTTAAGTATGAAGGTGTTCAGCTTATCATTCTTTATAGCCGAGTAAGACTCTGTTATGTAGAAATACCACATCTTTTCTGTCCATTCCTCAGTCAATGGGCATCCAGGTTGGCCCCAAGACCTGGCCACCAGGAACTGTGCTGCTACAAACATAGATGCACACACATCGCTGTGGTACAGTGTCTTCAACTCCCTTGGGAAGACACCCAGAAGGGGGACAGTTGGGTCAAATGGGACCCCTAATCCCTGCTCCCCGAAGAATCTCCACATTGATCTCCACAGTGGTCGCACCAGCCCACACTCCCAACAGTAGAGAAGTTTCCTCACATATTTATTTGCTGTTTGTACTTCTCCATCTGAAAAGTGTTCACTCATCTCAGATGTCTGTCCGTGAACTGGATCCTGAAATCCGGGAAGACTGATTTTCCTAAGCTCTCTCTATGTTCTCAATAGCAATCCTTTATCTGAGGGACAGCCAGCAAACATTCCCTCCCACATTGTGGGTTGTCGCCCCACCCTGCCGGCAGCCTCTCCCGCTGTGCAAAAGCTCCTCAATAGGACGAGACCCCATTTGTTGACTCCTTGTGACAGTTCCCACACAATCTGACTTTCATTCATAAAGTCTTTGCCTACACCAATGTCCCCAAGAGCTTCACCCACTCTATCTTCCAGGAAATTCAATGTTTCTGTTTTAATGTTGAGATCTTTAATCCATTCAGACTTTGACTTAGTACATGGTGAATGACCTGGGTCCAGCTCCAATCCTGGCATGTGGGAAGCCAGTCCCTCCAACCCCATCCCTTAAAGAGGCTTTCTTTCCTCCGGCGAACGTGCCTGGCACCTCTGGCCAGGATAAGGTAGCTTAGTGTGTCTGCAGTTGGCCCTGCATCCTCCAATCTGCTCCACCACCGATCTCCGAGGCTGCTTCTTTGCCAGTACTACACTGTTTTCATCACAGCAGCTTCCCAGCATAATTTCAAGTCAGGAATTGTGATGTCCCCTGTCCCGTCCCTGCTGCCCAGGATTGCCCCCACTACTTTACGTCTCCTCTGGTTCCCAACAAACTCCAGGACTGGTTCCTCTAATTCTGTAAGATATGCCATTGGAATTTTGATTGGGACTGCACCGAATCTGTGCAGCAGTCTTGGAAGCATGGCCACCCTCATCATATTAATGCTTCCCACCCAAGAGCATGGGACAGCCCCCCACTGTCCAGCATCACTTTTAATCTCCTCCTCCATGAGCCAGTGTATGGTCTACCCTGGGTAGTGTCCCATGTGCAGCCGAGAAGCACGTGACCCCCAGTCAGTCTCAGTCCTGGACCATCAGGGCCAACAGCTATCCAGAACAATCATGTTAATTCTGGCTGCAGTGGCACCCACAGCACCAAACACAGCCAACAGAACAATAAACTGAGCCAACCCCTGATTTGCAACCCTCAACTGTATAAACAATTTGTGACCATACAACAGAATGCAAAACAATGATATACAATACATAAGTTCACAGTATGTCAATTCTGTCCTCAAGGGTCAGGACCCAAAATGGATTAAGGAGAAGACAGAGAAGTGGGAAAAAAGATTACAAGTAGGCTGGAGGACAAAGGTGGGTCCCACCAACTTAGGGGAACTGATGCAGAAGACTGGGGGAAAAGAAGGCTAAAAGAGACAAAAGATATAACAGAACAAAACCACACCCAGAAGGAGGGCGGAAACCACAGTCACACTCAAAAAAAAGAAAGAAAGAAAGAAAGAAAGAAAGAAAGAAAGAAAGAAAGAAAGAATAATACAAAAGAAAGAAAAATAAAAATCAAATGAAATAAAGCAAACAAGAAAAAAAGAAAAAAGAAAAGAAAAACAAAAAGTTCACTTCCAGGCTTCTCTCTGGATTCACTAGTACATAGTCTGTGGAGACAGCAACCCAAATTGTGGCACTGTATCCCCGCAAGCCAGCAGTTGCTTCATGGCGGAATAGTGGACAACCTTAGCAGGCCTGCCCCGGGAACAGACTCACTGGGCTCACCACAGTCCAGGCAGTTTCCACAGCCTGTGCCCACCTAGGGGCTGCTGGAAGAAGCTGGCAACAGTTCCAGCTCCAGGCTTATCCTGCCCAACTCCAAAATGGCTCCGGCCAATCACTCTCTCTCTCCCATAGGAGGACCGAGTCCTCTGCACTCACTGCCAGCCAGCAGTCCTCCATGTCCGCTGCTCCCCTCCACTGCCAAATCATTCTGCAGAGGCCCCCAGGGTCACCAGCTGCCACCAACACTGTGACGGTGTGTCCCCAGGTTCCAACAGCTCCCCTCACACAGCAAGTCTGGCTCTGGGCAAAGGCACTGCCAGCCACCACCTTCCTCCTCCTCCTCAAAGTCTCCCCTTTCACTCTCTCTGTCAGCCTCGACCCAGACTTCAGACTCTTCCTGGGTCTAAGGGACCCACCTCCCACGCTCCCGCCCCCCACGATGGTACATTTCCGCACCTAGACTGTGTCTCCCAGACATTCCCACACCTAGACTGTCTGCCAGACATTCCCACACCTAGACTGTGTCTCCTCTCTGCCGCCCACCACTCCACCATCCTCCTGCACCCCTATTTCTTATTGGGCTTAAAAGATTGTAAATCTGCAGAAATTCTTCATATATTCTGGATGGAAGTAGATAAACCTAGGTATTAGAAATAATTCTCCTACACGGCTTACCTCTTCATTTTCTTAATGATGTCTTTTGATGAGCACTAATTTTAAATTTTGATGAGGTCCAATTCTCCCAACTTTGTTTATATGGTATGACTGTGAATTGGCCTATTGACTTGGCCAGAGTAAGAAACGCCTGGCGCATTAGTGAAGTGCAGGTCTGGGTGTGTGTGTGGACGACTGACATGCAGCCAGCACACTGAGGGGCTGGCTTGTGGGTGGCACTAACCCATAGGCTGTGGCTTGGATGGAATACTGAAGTGAAAGAAGAAGGAAGTTGCCCATCTTTGAAGAATTCCCCTTTGTATTTTTCCCCTTTGTAGTTTACATGGGGCAATATCCACAGTCTGTGTGCAATGTTCTCTTCCCCGACCAAACGGTTTTAGTATTCACTAGTGATTCTTGGCAGGACTAGTCCTTGTATGGTACTTGATAACTGGTTTTCTAGTGCTGCATTCTGTCTGCATTCATCAGGTGTCATCTTTTGTTAAGAATTTTCCCTCTTAATTTTGAGGAAAACAAGAGAGCTGGTAGCCACTGTTGATTTCCTATTGTCTTGGTTTGAAGTCCTGTGTCGCTTGCATTGTTCTGTTCTGATCTTCTTTGTTCTGTTTTGTTTTATTCTCTGAGCACTGGTCCTACTGTGTGTGCTGTGACCGCAGCATCTTCTTCATCAAGTGTGGTGCAGGAGACGGGGGACTTGGGTGTGGGTTGGGGCCGGGGTTGGGGTGAGGGGCCTGTGACGTCCCCCGGCAGCAGCAGTGCCTCTGACTAACAGGTGCGCCTTTCTCATCAGTGACCAGCTTCGTTGCACCCAACTTCTTTTTAAAACCTCTGTGATGCAGACAGTGTTTCGTTGTCTTTATTTCGAGGAACATCAAAAGGTAAAAACAGATTTCCTCAAGGTCCATGAAAGAGGATCTGGGGTTCTCTCGGGTCAGTCACTCCAAGACCCAGGCTTTGCCATCTTGGATCTACACCCTCCTTTCTGACCACACAGCCTCCATGGCCAGATGCCGGAGTTTTGGGGGTAGGTGATTTCCTAAAATACTGGTGCAATGAATTCTTTTCTGCCTAAAATAGATGTACTCAATACCATTGACTTAACTAGTGGAACTGTGAAGACTACCAAGTTCAGAAATATGCCTTTTTTGGGGTGGGAAAAAAAAAGATCCAGGGTGACAGGGTATGATACTTGAAGTATCTCTATTTTTTAAGTGCACATTTAAAATTTAATAATTGCTTAAGTCTACTTTAGTCTACTGATTCTGTTATTCATATCTAAAGTAAAACATTTTAAATTACCATTTTTGCATCTTCCAGCCATTATATTAGTATTTTCAGTATCTATCCACTGCCAGATTCATGCATTTTACAGATAATGTTGCAGTAAGTTAATATTGCAAATGGAATGATTTGCTCTTGTTAGTTAACTCTGAAAAAGCACACATTACAGCATATATTTGTCATAAATCACTCGAGTTTTTGCTATGGTGGCTGGGCTATTATTTTCTTGTATTAGGCAAATCTCTGAATGCAGCAAACCAGAATTTTATCCCAGTTAATATTTGCAAGAATGACTAACTAGTGTTCCTTTGGCATTTACATAAGCAGGTGTTTCTTGAATTTTTCAGGAGAAAAAAACCTGTTAGTTTGGCAACTTGCAGAGAAGGCATTAGCTGCACACACCAGTGTGGTTGGAGTAGCTGCACCCCTGGGGCAGGGTACCCCTTCCAGTAGCTGGGGAGGGGTGTACTCTAGAGGAGATGAGTATAGCCACCCCCAGAAAAAGATAAGTGAAATCAGTGCCTCCAAGAGGCAAAGAAAGTGTCCCAAAATACTTATTTACTCATCTCTTCCTTTGCCTGTTTATTTCTCTATTCTGAATAATTAATAGGTTTTAAATAATTCTCTCCTACCCTTTTCAAATAGTACTAGCGGTGGAGGGACAGAAGTCTCTGATGTATTTAATAAAGTGTCATCTGAACAATCTCAAATTTATGCTTTCCTTCCAAGTATAAGAGAGCTCCAGTCTTCCCAGCAAAAACCATTGCAAAACACAGGTCAGCAATATGCGAGATTGGTATTTAGATTTACATTGTACATAATGCCCCCCAAATTCAGCTTCCTATGTTTCTGTAGCCATATATATATATATATATATATATATATATATATATATATATATGTATTTATAAAATATGTGTATATATATATACAAAAAGTGTAATATATATATACACATATATATTACACTTTTTGTGTTAATCTCCTGTCTTTAAAAAATGTTAAGTCTTGTGAGGAAATTGATTTGCAAATTCTCAAAAATTACAGAATTCAGCACCGTATGTCAAGTGAATGCCCAAGAGTTTACTGAGACACTAAGGATTTCTTAAAGGATTTATTGACAGTTTCTTTCACCATCCAGAAATCTCTAGGCCAGATTATTGCTTCTTTAGTCTTCATATAAATTACCTCTTCTCACTCGGGGTTTCTTGTCATGAAGAGATGCAGGAGGGATCCACTTTTCCGTGTCCTGTGATGCAAAGGGTCCTGGGTGACAACATCTAGCTGTTGTTCTCCCCTGCCAAGCCACATTAAAGGGGAATAGATTCTACACAGGAAAATTTCACCAATCAATGAAAAGCTTTTCCCAGCATTAATAATGTCTTGGAGCCACTGCAATTTGATCAGTGACCTTTCTATTCTTTGTAGAGATAACCTTTATTGATATCATTAGCCAGATGAAAAACTGGTCTGATGCCACTTTTTTAGCCGTGGAGCTTGCTATTGATTGAGAAGTGTGATCTGAGATTTTGTTAGTGTCAAGCTGTTTACAGAAATAGGAGATACATTCCTCCCCATTTCTCTCACCCCCAAAGTAATTTTTTTTAGAACCAGCAGTGAACTCAGAGGAGAAACCCGGGACATTTTCTCATTTTTGTTCTATTTCTATGAACAAAAGTTCTTAGGGTGAGGAAATGCATTGAATGCTCACAAGGATGGAGGCATTTTATGTTATCAGTGCTGGTACAGCAAGCAGATCTTGTGTTCTGTTCATGGATCTCCTCCTTATACAGCTCCTCGGCAGTGTTTTCCAGTCTAGAAATTTAGAAAGCTTGCACTACACCTGCATGCACTTATGTTTCAATAATCCAGTACCCTAATCCAGCACCCTGAGTAAGACATACATTGTTAGAGAGAAGACCCGGAGAGCCACGATCCATGCAGCCAGCAGGGTTTTGAGAAGGGGTGATGGGGCATTAAGAAAAAACTAGACACATACTAAAAGGAAAGTGGGAACCCGGTGGGACCTGACCTCTGTGACCGAGAGGCACTGGCAACTCAGCACAGTCTGTGTCTTTCTTCATACACAGGAGAAGTGGGGCAAGTGTACAATGCAGTCAAAAGTGCAAGGTCTCAGTGTTTTGCTGAGAACACTGAAAGTGAAACATTCTCAGAGGCATCTGTGCTGTAGTTAAAGGGAGGAGCACCGAGGCGGGACACCTGTTGTCCTGGCCTTGCTCTAGCCCCAGCAATATTTTCACACGGCTCACCTCTCCAGGCTGGCCTTGCTCTAGCCCTGACTGTGTGTTTGGTGATTGGCTCAGTCACTCCCCACACCAGAGATTTTGGCTGCTGGTCCATGTAGCCGATCACCTTTGAGAAATTTATCTGCTTCCGCTTCTATTCAACAAAAGTGGAACTTTTATTTAGCTTTTTAATGAATGGACTTGACATGGGGGGAAAACCCTTTATTAAATAAAACCTATATTTAATTCCTAAAAGTTCTTTTTTAAATACAAGCCAATTCTTAAGTAGGCTACTCTATGGATTAAAAGAAAAGAGTTTAGTGAAAGGTGGTTATTGCTTAAAACTGTGGTTTTTAACAACTCAGTGAGCTGGATTGAAGAATAATGCCATTTATGATGTGTGAATTGGCTTGTGTAGTAAGTGTAAGTCTTTATTATGATTGATCTGTAAGCTAAGCGTAGAACATTAAATGGATTCAGAATAAATAATTAATATTTAGCAAACAAGCACTAGGAAATAAAGGACAGAAAGTTATACTAGAGTATATGTGCACAACATTTTGGCGGAGGCATGGAAGGTTTCTCAAGCATAAAAGTGCTTATATATTCCTTTAGGTCTCCAAGAACAAAATAGCTTACGTAAAGAGTTGTAGGTATATATGACTATTTATTACTCATCTTCTGGTATACTAAAATAATATAATTAATTAAAAATACTGCTCATCTCTAGTTTCAGAGGGACAAAAGAAACAAAATAACTAGAGAAGCAGTTGGAATGGATAGTAAAACTGAATTCTGGGTGCTTGTCATGAAAACATGACAAGAATGAATAAACATAAACTCTAATTCTAGGTTTTAATACAGAGGTCAACCTTTCAGGTGAAAAATAATTTTTTTTAAGTCAGCCATAGCTGCTTCTTTTTTAAAACATGGAATCTCACATCCGGTAAGTTCTTTGGTAATGAAAAACCAAGAGCTTAGATTTATACTCAGTGCTATAAAGTTGTGGGGTTTTTTATAAGCGTGGACGTATTTTATTTCCACTCATAAATTACTATGTGGAAACATTAAAGATGTTTACCCACTGCACTTCACCTTTGAGTCAGAGTTCGCCTGCTTCACAGTTTGTTTTCAGCCTCCAGTTGTATCCGCAAGGTAATGCAGAATCAGAATGCTTAAAGCCCCCAGGAGAAGAGTCATCAAGATGATGTCCCATCTCCTTGTCCTGAATATTATGATTTAGCCATGTTTTGTATAGGGAAGATGGAAGCAGAGGAGGGATATGGGCACTGAGAACGAGAAAAGGGACATGAAAGATAAAGATACAGTAATAAAAATATTTGAAGATTCTGGAATTCTCTGTATTTGCATCAAGATCTGAGTCGCTGTTCACTCACTAAAAAAACTCCTTGCTCCTCCGCCTGCACAGCAATGCCAGATCCTCAAAACTGAGCTGTTTGTTAGGTCAGTTGGGTCAGATTTTTGCTACTCAGGATTGTAGCCCATTGAGCCACAAAAGTAGCTGGGAACGTGTTAGTGGTTTAGATTCAGATTCTCAGATCTCTGCTCCAGCGCAATAATAAGAATCTGCATTTTAAGTAGATCTCCAGGTGTCTGCATGTGGGACACACCAGTGTGGTCCCTTATCTATCTGCAGAATGTGCCCTTGCTCCTCAAAAATGGAAGACAGTGAACGCAGTGTCGCATGGTGTGTGACACTCAAGGAGAGTCTCCTGGAGTGAGAGCACAGGGCGGAGGACGTGCACAATTCCGTGTGACCAGTGCGTGACACGGCGTGCACCTGCCTGTCTCTGCTTCTCAAAGTCAGACGAAAGCTTTCTCACCATCCTAATGTCTAACAAAATGTGAACAGAGTAGTTTTCTTTACTAGCTCAAGTCTTTAGGCAGTATTTAATGTACTGGGTTTTGTCTTGTTTCTGTTTTTTTGTTTTGTTTTGTTTTTGTGCTCCAGGGTTGTTCGTTTGTTTGCAAATTGGGCATTGAACCCAGAGTATTATCCACGTAGGCAGACACTATAGCACTGAGCTACATCCTCAGCCCTTCTTATGTTTTTAATTTGTAGATAAATTCTAAGTTGCCCAGGCTGCTCTCAAATGTATTATCTTCCTGCCTCGGTCTCTTAAGTAGCTAATGCTTTGGTTTCTAATGGACTTAAATACTTCTTCAGGTTGTACTATTTCCAATTGGTCATTTTATGAATGTATCCTTTTTATATGTAGAGTTTCTTATGGATGCGTTATGTGATCACACACACACACACGCACACACACACATGCACACACACCCTCCTCACACATTCACCTGTGAAGGTGTCACCTCTAAGACTCCAGTGCTGCTTCTAGGATTCCCGAGAAAGGGAGAAGCGTGCCTGTCGTCTGGCACACCGAAAGTGCTGCTCACTTGAACAGAGCTTGCCAGAAAGAAGGACAAAACAACAACAAAAGTAAGCTCAGTACCTAGGAGGCGAGAAGGAAAGGTTATCTGTTCTTTGTCACATGGATTGCCACGAAAAGGCAAGTTATTGCAGAAAAAAGAAAAAGCATTGCAAACTCTCAGTAGCATATTTCACTTAGAGTGGTAGTCAATATTTCTAGCTGATATTAACACGTGTCAAACGTGATGGTAAAGAGAGAGACAGGCTCTAACCAACTCTGACACTTTCAGTCTGATCCTCTGATGTGTGGGATGGGGCATACGCTGCACACCTGTGTTTATAAAGCTAAAAGTCTTACAGTATTAAATTTCGTTTGTAATTTAGTTCTTGGAAATAGTCATTGAGGAAAAAACTGCTCTAGATTTGAAGCTGTGGAAATAGTGAGTGTACAGACAAAGCAGTGTTCCCGTCCCTCGAGGATCAGCTTTCTCTCGAGGTGGGAAGAAGGGTACCAAGATGGCAGTGGTGTCTGCACCTCAGAGAAAGTGGATTGTGTAGATGCGGCTGCCGCACTCACCAGGAGCAAGGAGAAGTGAAACGAGATGACAAGCTGAAAACACTCTGGATGAAAATGCACCAGTGAGTACAATAATTTAAAGAAAGACAGATGAACACCGAGGAGAATGGCATGGAAAACAGAGGCGCAGAGAGATCTGGAGTTTGATAAAAACCCATGCAGAAACCCAAAGTCCCCTGTAAGTATCCAGTGCTCTGTACCATGTAATAGCTTGAGGACACCATCAATTCAGGAGATGTAAGCTCCCGGACAGAAGAATAAAGCAGCAGAGAAAATACTTCTGAGTTGAGAAGACAAACTGCAAACTGAAAAAGGGTTTATAAAAAGGCTTTTAAAATCAAGACAACTAGACAGACCCAACTAAAAGTGAGATTCTAGGTGTAGAAAAGGAAATGCTTCTCTACCCCAAATAGTGTGCCTGAGCAGTAAACTGACATAAAACAGATTAGCATTTCTTAATCTCAGTTACTGTCAAGTCCATCGTGACACCAGGATTAAAAGGCCGTACAGGGTGTTGACTAAAATGATGAGGAAGGCATGGCAGGGCCCAGTTTTTGATGAAGGAGGGGAGCCCTCTTCTGGGTCAGACTTCTGCTGCTTGGTGGTCATTTAGTTATGATAAAAAAATATAATATTTAGATGTGACACAGACACATTCTTACCAAAAGAAATGATGATTCAGAAACATTCCATGGAGCGATTCTTGAGCACTTGATAAAAAAAGTAATGGATGCGAGGGGAGTCGATTCTCCTGGAACCTTCCCCCGCAGTGACGGGAGTAGGGTCCTTGGGGCGATCATCGGGGTCCAGGTCTGTGGACAGTCACTCACTGCTCATCTCGTGGGACATCCTTGCCCCACTTGTGCTGGGCTGTCTGATGAACTGCACGGGGAAGTCCGGTGAGTTGAGGATGGAGGAGAGACTTTACGATGGAAAACACATTGAGCATTTTGCTTGCTTGCCATAAAAGGTCAACAAATTACTAACCATGCCAAAAGTTTGGTAAATAAAGATAAAGTTTCCTTTTCAAAAGCACATTTTTAGTATATGTATGTGTGTGTTGCATATGCAGATAGACATAAATCGAGTTTAGACAGCTACGATAAATGGAAATGTTACAGGGATGCCTAGATCTTAGAGAGTCGGTACAAAAGATGCCAGCACATTACAACTGTGACTTCAGGTGCATCTGTTGGAAGCCAGGCCTCAAGGTAAACACAGGATGGCCAGGCCTGCATGGCTCCCCAAGGGATAAGATCAGTGGGAACACGTGGTCCAATAAAGTCCAGCTAGCTATCAGTCACCTCGGTGGGTAACCAAGAGCCCTGGACCCATCTCTTCCTGAGAATTTCTTTGTTCTTTCTGCATGCACTTGCTGCATGACTTGCTTCCCCGTTGGAAGCACTTTGGGAAGCTGAGGGAGCAGGACTGCTAGTTCAAGCTCAGCCTTGGCAGTTTAGCAATTTAGTGAGACCAAATTAAACAAAAATTGTTTTAAAAGACTGAAGATGTAACTCAGCGCGAGAGCCCTGAGCTCAGTCACCAGTGCTGCAAAAAGTTTTAAAAAAAAAAAGTTTGGGCAGTATTGATCAAGAGAGTAGCAACTTTAAATTTTTATATTGTACACTTACCTACTTCTATCTGTTATTCTGTATTGAAGAGGAATCAAAGCCGTATGAGCAGAGAGCCTGCTTCCTCCCTCTGGCTGTGCTGCGGCCCCGGGCCGGGCTCCTGTCCAGCTGTGGTGGCAGCCGGCTTTTTCGACTCTCTGAGACACACCTGTGTGTTCAGGAAGTTGCCGAAGATCATAGACCAGGAGATGCCCTTTTTGTCTATCCCCAGCGTTCTGTCTTTCAAATATACATCCAGGCAGTGCAGGGAGGCGCTTCTGGGGGGAATCTTTTTGCTTTCTAGTAGACTCAGGAAGGCCTGATTCTCCTCGAGGCCAGGGAGCCCGCGCATACTTAGTACCAACCGCGGTGTGCCTTGGATTTTATAACTTTTTCCCTTAAGAAAATTCTACTAATCCTATTTTATACTAAAAGATGAAATGTCTCCATTTCCCGTAGTGTCTATTCTTGCTAGTCTTAAATCACTTTCATTGTTAACATTGGAGATGTTTGGTCAGTAAGTGGCTGTTTTAATTTCTTTCTGATACAACAGCTATCCTGTCAGTTTTCAACCATACATAAACCCAAGCAAATTTAAAACATAGGGTACATAATTATCTCAAAGAATAGTCTAGTTTCACATCTGAGTCAACCTTCAGGTAATCTTACTGAATCCTGTTATTTTAGAAAGGAGAAGATAGCCCCAGTAGAGTGCCGTGCTTTGTCCAAGGTCACGCGGTGCGTTGTCGACTGAGCCGAGGCTGGAAGCCTGGTTACTTTCTGCCGATGCCTTGTCTGTACCTGGGGGTGTTTGCTCTCTGGGCTGGGCCTGCCCGTCTCCCCCCTCTGGCCTAGGCAGGAACACTGGTGCAGGAACAACGCTCTTCCTGCAGAAAGCAGCTCTGCACCGAGGCAGGAAGGGTTTGATTCAGTCGGAGCTTATTAATGTTGATTCACTGATGATTACCTCATTGGAAGGATGAAGTCTGTGCTATTTTTAATAGTTTTTGGCCACCTACTTGCTTCCAATATCTTTATCTCTTAGAACCAAGATGTTTATGCAAATCCATTACATTTATAGGTGAGACCAGACCCTGTGTATCCATAACCCTGTTAGGATGTTCTAAAGAAACAGAATCAATAAGAGATATATAGATTTACAAGATTTCTCATGAAGGATTGCTTCCATGATTATGAAGCCTAAGAAATCCTGTGATCTGCTGTCTACCAGCTGGAGACTCTGGAAACCAGTGGTGTGGGTCTGGGCCAAGCCTGAAGGCCAGAAGGTACAAGTCCATGGTACAAGTCCTGGAAGCACCGATGTCTGAAAGCAGGGGAGAC